>NMUG010003347.1:0-14888 GCA_002855965.1 Monotropa hypopitys
TTTTAATACTTACACTTAAAATTCTATGCACAAAATTAAGGCCTTATAAGTCCCTTCATAATGAATAAACATGCATGCCTTTATATTTCCAAAGTATTAAATGAATGTGAGAGAAATTACACTAACAACCTCCCATGTTTATTCCTTCTTTCAATTGCACCCCACATGTCTATAACTATTATTATAGGTACAATTAGCTAATAATAAATATTATAGCACTTAGTAACTTAATTCTAAGTCATACTAGACACATAGACCGATCCCTAATCATTACTCAAGACGGGTTATCACATCTCCTCTTTATACTTCATTACCATAAATAATACTCTCAAAATCCACAATAACTTTACCCAATACCAATGCACAACAAAAACTCACACATCCAACTAAAACTCTCTAACTCCCATAATTTTTCCCTCAACTCGGTAATTCCTTTAAATCTATACATCCACTAAATAAAATATCAATACAATTTTACTTCCTTTTGAAAATTCACTCTCCAATAACATGAGTCCTTGCTAACTTCTATGAAATACTTCTTACAACTTATCATGAACAATGACTCCAACTTACCGATATCTATTTCTCATATAACTTCCAATTACAATTTTACTTTATAACACTATCACATTCTGCTATCATAAAAATCTTGAAACACTATGAATTTTCTCTTTCTTGCACCCCACACATGATATTTCCCTATCCACACTGCTTACCTCATTCTCAAAACACAATTTAATCTAACCAACATTTTCTCACGACTCCATCTTGCACAATTGAACATCCTACATACATCTTAGGTCTCAGTATCATACTTACTTTCCTTTCACACATATCACAAGCTCACATAATTTCATAGAATAATTCTTGTCACCATTTACCCTAAAGATTTCCAATTGACAAACCCAATTGATTTTACAACTAAATCCCTTTAATAACACTTGGCCATAAGCGCACCATATTTTCTCAGTAGCATCCTACAAAAATATGGTCTATAACCATGAACATACCTGCATTAACCCCAGGTACAACTGACAGGTTCTATGATTACTTGCACAGATCTAGTCAAAGGTACTATAACCTACCAAACCTCCATATATTCGATCCGTCAAAAACACTCCCAATTGGGATAACTAACACTATAAATTCCGAACACTGGAATGCAACATCACCCAATCTCCTACATATATGACTTTTTGGTCCATTACTATTTCATTCTACTTGGAACATTATCGAGCTCTATACTTTAATGATTCATCGCACAAATAATCTCGAACCCTTTTCATATCCCCTTGAAAGTATTTAATCTTTCCTCAATTGCTCATCGATTCACCTAAACCTCACACTTCTCATTTCCTTCCTTACATTTTCGTTCTTGAATCCATATTTGTTTCTTTACAACTTACTTTAAGCTAACCTTCTCAATTCACCTTCAAATTATTCCACTCTCTCCTTTCTATAAACATACTTAACCTTTATTCAACTCTCTCTTCATCTCTTACATACTTACAAATCACCACCACCTTATCATAAAAAATTTACAACTGATCGATAGAACTAGTTTTCAAATCTCTTCAATCTTGATAACATCTCTTAAGGTTTTTAAATCCACCTTTACCATAGCATACTGTGCTAACTCTAACAATCTACTCTCATATGCCTTCATTAACATAGCTTTCTACCTTTATCTTGTAAAAATTGATCCTCTGATTCTCAAAAATCAACCAAACACTCCAACTAGGGAACTACTGAATCACATCCATCTGCAAATTCTCAAAGTATTGAACACTGCATTGCTAGATGAATTTATGATGAATTCCAAATGTGCAAGACAGTTATCATACTATGGCATAATTCATACTATGATACATGTAACAGTCAACCAAGAGAATGAAAATTTACATATAAGCATGTAACACATAACATGCAATGGTAAAATCAAAAGTTACACATAAACACCTGACACCTTAGGGTTCATTACACAAGCCATGCATTTCAACGGTTCTTGCAACCTCTGATACACTCTTCTATCGAGTACTACTCACCAATTCCTTAATCTAACTTAGACTTGGTATTCCGATATATCATACTTTTCCATGAACTTCACAAGACTTCCTATTTGAAAATACATTGATCAGACACTTTTCAAATCAGATTTCAAAGTAGTTGCCTGGGTGTCAAAGTAACACGCACAATAATCCCGGAATATACTCCCTACCAATCCCTCCTAACTCTCACCACAAGCCCTCAAACACTATTGACTCCAGAATCTAACAACTTCAAGCTCTGATACCAAGCTGTCACTACCCATCCCGAAATATAATAAAATAAATAATCCAGCAATGGAGTCAGGACTTCACAAAGCATCAAATACATCCCAAAAGATCTAAAGGATCCATCACGCATAACTATCATTAAAATAACCACAGCGAAAGTACTAGAAATTTTAAAATCCCAGAATAAACTCCAACAACTACAATTGTAGCACTATGAGACCAAACACAAGGTCAAATAAAAAGGATACTATAAATCTCTCCACAACTCTCAACTGCCCAAAACAAATAAGGGTCTCCAAATCTACAAACAACTGCTGAACAACAGATAAATAGAAGAAAACTCCCATAAGGAGCACTACCAACTAACTCTCTCTGAAAGATCGACATCTTGGCATTGGCTTATAGGTGAACCAACTAATCTTCTTGACCTGGATATAAACTATAAAACAACCAGCAAAAGATATTCAGGAGTGTCAGATACAACAATCGATATATGCACTTTGATAAGTAAATAAAACAACAGAAACAAGTAAACACGAGTAACAAAGGGGCGGTGTCTCTCCCCAACATCACGTAATCATGCAATAGTCTACGTTCTCATATTATTCGTACCCATAGTACCTTTCTATTTTAATTTTATTGATATGTCAATTCTCTTCTCATAATTTCATTAACATTAAGCAAGGGCACCACACTTGCTAAGGGCGAATCAATCAAGCCCAACCCCTATTCTCGGCCTAACAGCTTATTAAAAGCATGTCCAAGGTTATTCTATCTTATTACCCTTATTCTCGGTGTCACGTCCTGGATTTTTTGAAATGAGATTTATAAAAGATAAATATGAACCAACATCCATACCCAGACACAATATGAAAATCCGAACATGAATGTAAGAGAAATAGAAGTGCATCCAAACCATAGAGTTAGGGAGAGAGAAATAAGTACAAGTTTAAAGTGTTACAAACTTCCTACTCTATTACAAGCTCAAAGAGCCTAAAATAAACAATAGATAGAAATGGGGCTTCATCCAAAATCTTTTTCCAAATCTCTATGAATCCAAACCTCCAAGGACGAGATCAAAACCTATGGAGAAAAATAAGGGCATATCACGCCAAAGTAGGAAATATCTATCAC
Organism: Monotropa hypopitys; assembly: GCA_002855965.1. NCBI lineage: Eukaryota > Viridiplantae > Streptophyta > Magnoliopsida > Ericales > Ericaceae > Monotropa > Monotropa hypopitys. The sequence goes on from NMUG010003347.1 coordinate 3,411, forward strand.
CTAGCATGCTCAAGATTGGCGTGGACTAGTGTGTGAATGTAGGGCATGCAGTATATGCATATGTACAAGATATGACAAAGGCAATGATCCAACTACTACCATGTGACTCCAACCAAACAACCATATGCCAATTATACCAACAAGGGCCACTAGACAAGTGCCCACACAATATGCATATGAGTTACCATTTCTTTCCGTGATACAATATGTAAGTTCATCATTTTCTTCTTGAATTCACACTATGAATAACCCTTGGAATCCCATCATAAGTCCATCCCAAGTTATTCCAATTTGTTCATCCTTTACGTTTCATAATCGTGGATACGCCATGGAATCCCATCACAAGTAATTCAATGCTATTATAATTCCAACCATTGTTATGTCATGTAACATGTGATAGGGTAGGATTAGTCTAGTAGGCAGCCAAACCCACTAACCATTCCTTTCTGTCATTCCCCAAGTAATCGCTGGGAGGGCCAAGATACCCCCATTATGCACAATGTCGTGGATGGCGCAACCATCCCGTGAACCCCATCATAAGTCCGTTCCCGTTTACCATATAGATCAAACCCCTATCGTTACTTTACCTAGCCAAAGCTAGTCAATCATATCATTCGCGTAATTCACCGTGTCAAGTTCTTTGAGTCAATCATGTTATCGTTCCTAGCCAAAGCTAGTTAACTCCATACCAAGGTCATTGATTCCATTTAATTCCATGCATGACTCAATCACATAATAATTAACCCAACATACAACCCATAATTTCCCACACATAACCAATGTGTCCGATACATCAATTCTACAATAATTATGTTCAATTGTATGAATACTCACTCAATTTGATCATATGACTCCTAATTGCCCAAATCCCTGAATTGTGAAAGTTAGGGTTTGCACCAAATTTGGGGTTTTCACACATAATGCTCAATACATGAAATTGAACCCAAGGGAATGTAATTACACCCCTAAAACACATAGACTCTCAATTAATTTCAACATCCAAACCCTATCCATAGACCAATTTCATTGACCCATGAAATATACAAAATTTACCAAATTAAATATACACAAATGAGAGAGGGAGGAGGGCACAATCAAGAACAATGCTAGAGATAAACATATCCTACCTCAATGAAGCTTTCCAAAAACCCTAGAATTTGAACCTTGATGGATGGATGTGCTATGTAGCTCACCGGCGAGCCCTCGTCGCGAGGAACGTCATTAATCCTTGGCATTTCTTCAATGGAGCCTTGGAAGGCCTTGGAAAGTTAGAGAGAAGGGAGAGAGAGGCTATGGAGGTTTAGAGAGAGAGAGAGTAAACGGGTGGCTAGGATTTGCAAAAGTGAAGGAGATGAGAGGAGTTCGAACTCCCCTTGGCCTTATATACCCCTACACTTGAATTTTTAAAAATGACTTTAATGAGCCAAAATCTGGGCTCTGTGCACTAGTGTAGCTCCTCTTTTCACCGGTGCAAACTCGCTCAAAATCCAACAGAAGGCTTTTGCACCGTTGAAAACTCCCTTTGCACCGATGCAAATCCCTCTGCACCGGTGCAGCTCATCCTTGCACCGATGCAAACTAGTTCCAGAAAATGTAATAAGTTTGTGCACCGGTGCAAGCTCTCCATGCACTGATGCAAACTCCCTGGGACCTCCTGCACCGGTGCAAACCCACTTTGCACCGATGCAAACTTCTCCTGTTATCAAATTTTTAGGCCAAGAACTCCCGGGACTTCCTCGAAACTCACCGAATCGAACACGGATCATATGCACGAACCAAGAGTGTATCCAAACCCCTGCTCCAAGGGTCAATAAAATTCAAAGAAATCATACTAGAGTCTAACCATCGATTTTAATTACGAATAAGATTCTAGAAATATAAATTGAAATTACGGGTCATTACATCTCAACCACCTTAAAAGAATTTTGTCCTCAAAATTTCCCAAGTTAACAAAATAAATCAAAACAAATTCAGATATTTACTACGCATCGCGTCTTCGCTCTCCCAAGTCGCTTCTTCCATTCCATGGTTACTCCACAAGATCTTCAACAACGGGGTCATTTTGCCTCGAAGGACTTTCTCTCTTGAATCAAGGATACAAATCAGCCTTTGCTCATACGAAACATCGGCCTCTAACTCCACATTTGACCAATCGATGACGTGAGACGGATCTAGCTCATACTTTCGCAACATCGAAACGTGAAAGATGTCATGCACATTAGAAATGTTGGATGGCAAAGCTAAGCGATACACGACCTCCCCAATCTTCTCAATGATTTCAAATGGACCAATAAAACGTGGTGTCAACTTTCCCTTCTTCCCAAAACGCGAGATGCCACAACGAGGAGACACTTTAAGAAATACGTGGTCACCAACCTCGAATGATAAAGGAACATGGCGCCTGTCGGCATAACTCTTGTAATAGCTCTGTGCGGTCAATAATCTCTGGCAAATCATCTTGATCTGCTCGGTAATTTGTTGTGTCATCTCTGGCCCAATAATAGCGGACTCACCAATATCTAACCAATATACGGGCGAACGACACGACCTACCATACAAGGTCTTAAAAGGTGCCATACCAATACTCGAATGAAAACTGTTGTTGTAAGCGAACTCGATCAACAGAAAATGGTCCACCCAACTCCCATGGAAATCCAACACGCAAGCCCACAACATGTCCTCCAAAATCTGAATCGTGTATTCCAATTGGTCGTCGGTCTGCGGGTGAAAAGCGGTGCTAAACAAAAGTTTCGAACCAAGAGATGCCTGTAAGCTATGCCAAAATCGCAATGTAAATCGAGGATCTCTATTGGACACGATAGAAGAAGGAACTCTATGAAGTCAATTGATCTCCCGAATGTACAACCGGCTCAAGGAATCAACTGACTGAGCAACTCAGATCGGAAAAAAAATGTGCGGTCTTCGTCAAACGGACGACAATGATCCAAATAGTGTTTTGACCACCCGACGATCTCGGAAAATCCGAAGCAAAATCCATCGTCATGTGCTCCCACTTCCACTCAGCAATAGGCAAGGGCTGAAGTAAACGGACTGGACACTAATGCTCAGCTTTGACTTGCTGGCAAGTAAGACATTTGGCAACGAATATGGCTACATCCTTCTTCATTCCTAGCCACCAAAACTGACATTTGAGATCGTGATACAACTTCGTGCCTCCCAGATGAACGACTAACGGTGAATGGTGAAAGTCATGAAGAATACCTCCTCGGCAAGACGTAGGAACAAACAAACGGTCACAAAAATGCAAACTGGTATCGACATGAATCATCCATCCCTAGCGCGCATCTCCACTAAGAAACTTTTCCAGAAATTATGAAGCCTCTGAGTCGTCGGCCTGTGCCTCAATAACCCAACGTGATAACTCTGAGTGAATCGACAAATTGCACAAAGTAGCTTGCTCTCCAATCTCTTCAGTATGTAACACAAATGGGCCCAAGTTTTCTATGGACCTCCAATCAAACATGGCTAGACTAGCAAGATGATATGACTTTCGGCTCAATGCATCGGCAACTACGTTGGCCTTACCCGGATGACAATGTAGCTCAAAGTCATAATCCCCCAAGTGCTCCATACATCGTCTCTGTCGCAAGTTCAACTCCTTTTGTGTGAATAGATACTTAAAGCTCTTGTGATCCGAAAACACTTCAAATTTTTTGCCATATAGATAATTCCTCCACATCTTCAATGCAAATACAATCACCGCAAGCTCTAGATCATGTGTAAGGTAATTTTTCTCGTGCGTCTTCAGCTGCCTAGAACCATAAGCAACAACTTTCCCCTCTTGTATCAAAACGCATCCCAAACTGTCGTAAGAAGCATCGCAATATACGGAGTAGCCCACTTCCCTCTTAGGTACAATAAGAATAGGTGCAGAAGTCAACCACCTCTTCAGCTCCTCAAAAGCAATCTCACAAGCATCATTCCAAGTGAACGGAATACACTTCCGGGTCAAATGAGTCATAGGAGCGGCTAAATGAGAAAAATCTAAAATAAAATACCAGTAGTAGCCTGCTAGCCCAAGGAAACTATAAACATTGAAAACACTTTGTGGACACGGCCACAAAGAAATGGCATCAATCTTGTTGGGATCAACAGACACACCTCCCTGTGAAATAACGTGACCAAGAAACTTCACCTTCGGAAGCCAAAACTCACATTTGCTGAGCTTGGCATACAAATGATGCTCCCGCAATAGCTCCAACACAACCCGAAGATGAATCTGGTGCTCCTCCTCTGAAACTGAATAGATGAGAAGGTCGTCCACAAATACAACAACAAAACGATCGAGATGAATACAGAATATACGGTTCATGAGATCCATGAACATCACTGGAGCATTAGTCAAACCAAACGGCATGAAAACGAACTCATAGTGGCCATAACGGGTACGGAAAGCTGTCTTCAGAATATCCCCCGTATGAATAAGTAACTGATGGTAGTCTGACTGCAAATCGATCTTCGAAAAACAAGTGGAACCACGAAGCTGGTCAAATAGATCATCAATCCTCGGCATCAGATATTTGTTTTTCATGGTAACAGGATTCAGCTTCCGGTAGTCAATACACAAGCGCAAAGATCCATCTTTCTTATTAGCGAACAATGCTGGAGCACCCCAAGGTGAAGAACTGGGGTGAATAAAACCTAACTCATAAAGCTCCTGCAACTATGACTTCAACTCTCGCAACTCAGCTGGCGCAAACCGATAAGGTGGTACCGAAATAGGAGACGTACCCAGTAACAAAACAATAGAGAACTCCACCTCCCACCTAGGTGGAAAACCCGGTAACTCCTCCAGAAAGACATCAGGAAACTCGCAGACGACAAGAGGCAACTCTCCATGGCGTGAAGTATCATCGTCCAAGATGAGACTCGCAAGCATACAACTGATAGAATCACGCTCCCTGGGGTCATAGAAGCAAGCGTCGACTGGCTCTTTCCTCTCGCCGAAAACATAAAAATAAACTCCCTCGGGATAAAAGACCTGCACTCGGCATCGATGGTAATCAATGGTGGCATGGAAGGTGGACAACCAATCCATCCCCAAAATGAGGTTGAACCCGGACATACCCAAAACGATGAAATCGAAGATAAAATGGTGGTCCTCTAGCATCAACTCACAATCTCTGTAAACCCGATCCAACCATACATGACCTCCTATAGGAGTATCCACAAACAAGGGTGGATCCAAGACATCCACGTCCAACTCCAATGCATGGATGAATGAAGCAGCAATGAAAGAATGCAATGCACCTGAATAAAAAAGAACGCTAGCCCATGAATTATAGATAAGGAACATACCCCGAATAATAGAAGTCTCCAGCAGTTGCTGAGAAGTGGAGGGGGTAGAAGCTGCTGGGATGGCATAAGCTCTTCCATGAGTCATCAGACCCTGATGGTGACCACCTCGCTGATGGAACTAATGCACTGGCCTGGCAGGCATCACAACCCTGCCGGCACGAGAAGCTTGAACTGAAACTGTTGGTCCTGACTAATGAGAGCGCTGATGCCCACTCCAAGGCTGCTGCACCGAACCTGCCTCACTGTGATCACCAGCTCTCCCTAGACAATCTCTGGCCATGTGACCCACCTAGCCACACTCAAAACAGATAGAGGCTTTATAATCTGCTCGCATATGCCCCGTCTAACGGCATCGATGACAAATGACCGTGCTCTTCGCTGAACCCGCACCACTCTGTGACTTATGGCCTCTAGAAAGTAGGACTGCTCCCTCTCGTATTTCTGTCCAAAACTCCCCGACGATGAACTCGAATTGGAGACCTGTCGGCGTGGCTCCAAAACCTTTACCTCTCTCGGCTACTCCCTCTTCGGCTCAATGGCCCTCGCACAATCAACAATATCTGCAAAAGTACGAATCCGCTGGCTCATCACCAATCTCTGAACTAATGAGTGAAGACCCTTCTCGAAGCACTTGCACTTCCTATCCTCCGTACTCACCAAATCAGTCGCAAATTGTGACAATGCCTGAAATTGCATGGCATACTGGGACACAATCACCGTCCCCTGCTCTAACCGCTCAAATTGCTCACGTAGCTGGTCCCTGAAGCTCTCCAGAAAGTACTGCCCCTCAAAGACAGACTGAAAATCAGCCAAAGTCATCCCGCGAATAGGGTCAAGGATAGCATGTAAATCAGCATCTCCACTGGCAAGCAAACCGACTCGGTGCATCTCTAAGATAGAACTCCACCACTGACTGGCTTCCCTCGTCAGCTGATATGTAGCAAATGAAATCCGCAATTTATCCTCGATGATGTCCAACGTGTCCAACACCTTTCCCACCTAAAATAGCCAATGATCGGCCTTCAATGGATCACCCTCTCCATTAAACTTGGGAGGGTCCATGCGTCTGAACTCCGCAATGCCTCAATAGTGCGATTCCCCGCATTCTCTCGCAGAGCAGCAATTCCGCGACTAGCTTCGACCATGGCGGCCGCAAGCTCTCTAGCGAACTGGCTAGGGGAAACAAGCCCTTCCGGAACTGGAACAACAGAAGGTATCTCGTCCTCCAACCCACGTATCCTATCGTTTACAACCTCACTATGAGCATCTGGGGTATTCACACCCTGGCGACCACGACCCTTTCCTCTAATACGATGATGAGCCATTTCTACAAAAGATTTCGAATCCGATGAGAAAAGAGCGAGAAAGAAGTACAAGTTCAAAGTGTTACAAACTTCCTACTCTATTACAAGCTCAAAGAGCCTAAAATAAATAAAAGATAGAAATGGGACTTCATCCAAAATCCTTTTCCAAAGCTCTATACATCCAAACCTACAAGGGAGGGATCAAAACCTATGGAGAAAAATAAGGGCGTATCATGCCAAAGTAGAAAATATCTATCACCTAGCATGCTCAAGACCAGCGTGGACTAGTGTGTGAATGTAGGGCATGCACCACATGTATATGTACAAGACATGACAAAGGCAATGATCCAACTACTACCATGTGACTCCAACCAAACAACCATATGCCAATTATACCAACAAAGGCCACTAGACCAAGTGCCCATACAACATGCATATTAGTTACCATTTCTTTCCGTGATACAATATATCAGTCTATCACCTAGGGCACACCCTTAGCATGCAGTTGTGCACACACATGTTAATCCCGTGCCATATTCTGTTCGAGGTCCTCTTTGAGTGCCTAATGCACTCTGGGCATGCCAAATTCATGTTACACAATGTTGAAACCAACACTTAGCCAAAAATTATTCTCTTTACCACTTAATTCATCCCAAGTTACATGTCAAACATTTTCCTTATGATTTAGACATTAAAATGCACTTCGATATAAGTTCTAACAACCCATGAGCCTTGATTAAGACTCTAAACTAAACCACAATCACAAAAGGTCTAGGACACTATTAACACCTCAAGAATTTGCTCGATAAAACACCACCACCTAAACCCTCGATTCCTCACATATTTAAATGAATCTAATGTGATGATAGTATGCAATGCATCACATAACACTTCTTTCTTATCATCAAGTTATGGTTCACACTATTTCACCTTTCACCTTAACACATGCACACATTCACTTTATTCATGCAACTTTTGATTAAAATAATTATACATACACCTTTAATTAATTTATTTAATGGAAATTAAATAAACGGGTATTACAAAGAGTGTATCAACTTCCTTCGTATACTTGGTGATGGTCACGAACCAGACCAAGAAGGTCTAAGATAGTTTATGGAAGGAGTTAATGGATTGCTCTGGCAGCTTGTCAAACCAAATAAGACTGAGGTCTCCCTGGATGGAAGGGAAGACCTTGCAGTGGAGTTCATACTTTGTGATGTACAAAGACAACATTTACTAGAAGAGCACAAGGTGCATATAGGCATCTGAGGTTGGCTCGTATTTTTTGAATTTTGGGGTGTGAAGCCCCGGGGTAGCCAAAACAAGTCAATGGTCGAAGAGAAGGGAGAGGAGATTACCTGGGTATGGATCTGGTCTATCCCGGAGGAATTAGACTGGTCCCCTCTTCTTCTAGCATCCAACCTTTCCTAGAGGTTGTCTTGGTGATTGATTTGGTGCCTAACATGTGACCTAGAGTGAACCAAAGCATGATGCTTGGATGTACTATCATTATGTCATCCCTTCTATTTATTTCATGCCTCTCATATTGGATTTCATGAGATGCTGTGTCACTACTAATCCAATCTGTCTTCTATCTCGTATTAGAACAATTGTCCAGATCATTGTTGTTGCCCAGGTGTTGTAGCGCTGAGGTTCGGTTTGCATTTCGTTTCTCCTCCTAGTATCTCGGGGACATTAGGCCTTTCCCATTTCTTTATCGTTCCTTATTCAGATCACAGGGTTGGGCATGGTCTTCCAGCCTTTACATGAGTGCAGCACATTGGTGGTGGCGCTCCCTCCTATCAGAAGAAGGTGTCCGGTATTTGGACCACCTCTTCCTTAATCGGTCTATATCTCAAGCTTCCCATCCTCCTAGATGGCCAAGATAATGGCATCCTTCTTGTCAATCTGGTCCTCCAATGTCCCAATATAGGCCTTTAAGTCATGATACTTTAGAGGCCTTTTATGGTATAGAAGTGTCCCATACTCTGCTCTCTCCAACTATATCTAGAGGCGGGACCATTCCATTGATGGTTGAGAGGGTCCCGAAACCCTCTAGATTTGCTTTCTATGTAGATATACCTTCTGGAAGCATGGTGGAAGTAGTCAGAAAACTTTTGTATCAAGGTTTGATAAAAAAAATAAAGCTTCGTCCCCAATAGAGTCATCAATTGTGGGTGGCGGGGCTCAAAGCTTTCGATGGATCTCCTCTTCATCTGGATTGTGCTGAGTCCTCTCACTTGGTGGAGCCTGCAAAATAGTGCACCATCAGTGTTATCCGGTCCTGACCATGTGAGGGCATTCAAATGTCTAACTCAGAAATGTGTGGAGAAGATGAAGAGGACAAAAGAAACTTGAGAGTGCGAAATAACATGTACCTTTACTTTTGGTTTGAGATTTGTATTTATAGGCCTCATCCTATTTTGGATAAGGCAAGTACCCTACTCCCATCCTGGAATATCCAACGTGATTCTTGGGATCATAATGCTCCCATGATATCCATTTGACTAGTGAGATACATTGAATTCTCTATGATCTTTGCTCCATTCAGAATTTCCAACCTTTCGGTCCAGTTTAGTATGGTTTGATCCGGTAGCTAGTGTCATTCAGACCACTCTCTCGGATGCCCCCTTGCATGTTTCCCGCCTATATAGACCGTGGTCTGGAGACCCTAATCTACTATATCAATAGACTTGGACAGATACCATACTGCCTCTAAAGGCCTATGGTTCGACCAACCATAATGCTAGCCACCCAGGCCTTGGTCTGACTAACTAGAATACCACGACTCTAATCTTGTTGGTCCAGTATAGTTAGTGCTATCGTACTTTTCGTCTCATGGCCTGACATTGTATCATTGAGATCCAACCTATCCGTTCATTGCTACATTGGACCATCTTCCTATCCTGGATCTGTCCCCCTTGGGCCTGCTCCGTTTAGCCAGCCCAAAGGTCTTGCTTAGTTTCGTTACCACAGGTACAAAATTTAGATTAATTGGAGAGTGAAATATTTTTTTATTAGTTTTTGAACCATATTAACCATTCATTTTTTTCTTATAAACATATGTTGTCCGATTATGTATATATCAATAGATGATCAACCTAATTTCTGCTAGGAATTTAAAGTGTTGTAAGGGTCCTATCACATCGCACATTGGAAATTTTTTATTTTCTTTACTAATTTTCTTAACTTATTCATATGTTGCCTAGTGCAATTATTAATTAATCTACAATTAATCATTTAATTAAGCAAGCAAACTGAATAATAAAGAACAAGAACTAAACCACGTAATAACACATGATATACATGAAAGACCTCTAAATGTGTAAAAATCATAGGAAGAAATCAAGTACTATCTCTGGCGGACCTATGAGAGGGCTCAGGTGGGATGTAGTCCAGGTTAATTTTTTTCATGTAAAATTTTTACATAAATTCCACTTAACCTCATAGTTCTGTACGAATAATATGATATATTGATAAATTTTAAAATAACATTTTAAATATTTTTGTAAAAAATCACCTCAATCGAATAATGTAAGTATTTCATACAATTTCATTCAAAACTTAGACGTAAAACTTCAGAATGAAACAGTAATTACTGAATCAAATACTTACATTTATCCAATTGAGCTGATTTTTATAAAGATTCTTAAAATATTATTTTAAAATTTATCAACATCTCAGATTATTCGTGCAGAGTCCCAGGATAGAGACATCACACTATTCTGAGTCTAAGAGTATATCTTTTCAATTAGCTTGAACGACTTCATATCTGTAGTATTCACTAATTGCGAAGAACACTCGCGGATGTGCTTAGATTTGCACTTATATTGTTAAATGTAGAGTATTTTCGGGTGTGCTAAGATTACTTAAAAATATTGGTTATAATCTTTTATTATTCCACTAGGGTTAAATTGTAATGGAAGAACAAAAAATGAAAGAAAAACTCCTTATTCAATACCACAATAGATTTTCATCTAATGAAATTAAAAACAAATTCAACCCAGGGTAGTGGAACTCCTTGTTCATAGATCAACTTAAGGATAATTTTGAATCATTGAACATTAATAAGAATTGCACTTCTGTCGATAAATTTTATCTCGATGATTTTACTAAGTAAGAAAGAGATTATCTAAGATTACAGTTGGAGCATTACAAGTTTGATGTGCATCGTGACCAGAAATTTCAAGATATATCCAATGTTTTTGAACTATGCCGAAAATTGGTTGAGATAAAAAAGTCAAACAAATATCATTTGATCAAAAGACTGATTCGTCTGTTACCACGAAAAAGAACTTGTTGAAGCTATCGACTCAAAATTGATAATCAATGAATTGTACTATATAAAATATCGCAAAATACAACTTTAATAATGTATGTTATTTGTACTTTTTTGAACATTTACGTGTTTATATACACATTTGGTGGACATTAATTATAAAGCCCATTATATATATATATATGTGTGTGTGTATAACTTCAATAGAGTACGTTCTTTTTTATTTACTTTGATTCATTGAACAATAAATTTTTTATTAGCCCGGGGTAAAATTATGTCCCGGTTCCGTCCTTGAGTACTATCAACTTTATACTTATAGAGTCATTGCTTGACTTGTTTTATTGTTTTCCCAAGCGTAGGAATAGAACTCATCGCGCATAATAAAACTCGGTAAGTCCAAGGTCGAATCCACATGGATAGGGGTTTTTAGTGTAAACCTTTGAGTATATCAAAGAACAAAAGAAGAGTTGTCATTCAACCTAGCTAACAATGATCTTTGTGTTTTAAGAGTAAACTAAAGAAATCTAGATATATGAAATGAAAGTGGTTGGATCTTTAGAGATTCAATCATAT
>NMUG010003348.1:0-14890 GCA_002855965.1 Monotropa hypopitys
TTTCAAAAGTGGTTGAGCGAATTTCATATGTGTCCAAAAAATTATTAAATTTTGAAGGTAGTTGAGTGAATTTTGAAAGCAATCAAATAAATTTCAATTTCAAGTTAAAAGCAGTTAAGCAAATGTCAAAAGCAATTAAGCGAATATTTGATTTCAAAAGCGGCTGAGTAAATTTCAAACACGTCTAAGCGAATATTCAATTTAAAAATTATGAAAGTGATTAAGTGAATTTCAATTTCAAAAACAAATATGTGATTTTCAAAAGCGAAATTCGAATGCGAATATGCGATTATGAAATGTGATCATGCGATTTTAAAATATGATTATACATGCAATTATGCGATTTTAATTTCAAGTTTTCAGGACCTGCGTTCGTCTATCCACAATTCCAAATTTTCTTTTCAAAAAAATTCAAAAGCGAAGAATCCCAAAAATTTAAGAAGGAAAATTTCCAAAGAAAAATCAAGACAAATTTTTTTAAACCAAGCAGGATCGAACTACATTTGGTCTGATTCCTTCCGAGGATATGTAAGCAGCCTAAAGGCCCATCCACTCGAAAAAATAAAATGAGTTTCAAATTTCTAAAATTTTTAAAAAATATATATATATGTTCCTGTATACATATAACTTTGATAATATTTGTATATTACAGGTATTTCCAGCAGAATGAATTTGACCAACATAAAAAAGAACAATATAAAAAATGCATACAATGAGTCAAAATACCGCATCTTTTTATCTTTGTATATTGATGCTGCGCAAAAATATACAAAAAGGGACATATGTTGATACCCATTTTGACCCACTGCCGAAGATCAGAAAATTGAAGCCCAGGATGATCAAATCTGCAATTATGGTTTGTCCAAACTGTCCGAGGTAGTCGAACAAATACCAAACGATAAACAACGGATCTCAAATTTCGAAGATAGATCCAGTTTACAAAATGAACAATGATCCGAAGAAAGATTGCGAAGGATGAAAGGTTTGCAAAGAATATCGTCTGAATGGCTAAAATCAGCACCGGAGACTCTAAATCAAGCCGGTATGAGTAGAATTGTGCTCGGAGATCCAAAAATTCAATCTTCAATATCAATGCGTCGGTAATAGTATTCCTGAGGCAATGGAATATCAAACTGTGACAGAGTTCAAAAAATTGGGATTTAGTCGACCGGGAGAGCTATTTTGTTCAGAACAGCGTAACAGAGCGAGCCGACATCAGAATGATGTGGCACAATTTTTTATAGCTTACTGGCAAAAATACAGACGTTTAGTGATAAAATGTTGCGACTGTGAAATCATTTCCAGTAGAAAAGTAGTGGATCAAAGGACGGACATTCAGAATAACGGCTCGGAAATCACCTTTTTCACCGGAGTACATTCAGTGTGAGGCAAAAATTTTCTCATAATCTACACAGCGATGAGAATTCAACGATTGTATTCAGTTACGAATCGGCCACCCGAATCATCCTCCGAAGACACGACGCGCAATGGTTCACGATGGGATTTTTCATCGACAAATGGACAAAAGTTATATACTTTATATAAAAATATATATCTCTTTTGCAAATTTGGATTCAAATACAAGAAGAAATTGCCAAGAGTGGCTCAACTCCTCCCCCAAATAATATAACCACTCCAGCCAGCTGCCAAAAAAGAGCCAGCATGATGTCGCACCTATAGGTGCGACATAGTCCTATTTAAACAGTGGCCATTCAGGCCATTGAAAGAGAGATCCATACATCCCAATACGTTGTTGCAGTACCCAACCATCCTTCTCTTCCGATAGTAGCCCAAAAATCCTTCAAAAATAGCCAAATTCTATCCGGAATCAACCCAATCCTTGCCCTGTCCAATTCCAAGCCGAAACCCAAAGTTCCTTACTATTTTCAGAGCCTAAAACAGTCCCAAATCAATACCCAATCAATCCCGAGACCAAAGCATTCCCCCAAAATCAATTCGTCCTTCCAAACCCTAAGCCATCTCATTTCTGAAAAATCCCCAAAAGTGCCTATATTAGAGGAAGCTCTGCTGAAATTTAATCAATAAATTTTGGCAAGTTTTCCCTTTTATTTTTCAGGATATTATTCTTTTAGGAAAGTCCTGGTACATACTTCCAGATTATAGTTCGGTATAGTAGGGGTTCTTGTACCCGAATACTATAATGTATTATAGTCATATGGATATTATCGGCGAACTTATCCTCCCAATTGTAATTACCGACAAGGTATACATATATTTATTTCATTTATTTCATTTTTTAGTTATGATGTAATCCGTTTATCTAATATGCGCATGTAGAAAATGAATCGCGGATGCTCTCCGTGGTTCACTTTCCGCGAGATAATGAAAAGTTGGTTTTTCCAACGCATCATTTTGTGATATCTCGTCCTCGTGTATGGCTATGCCTACTGGCTGTTCGGTCACATCTTGACAACTGGAAAATCAACCTTTCATTATTCAAAATCAATAAAAATCAACATTCCCGGAATCGGTAAAATGACCGTCTCGGCTAAAAGCACGGTTATGCCTATAAGCCATCGATCATTTCATGAAGTTCGGAATATTGATTCTCTAAACCAGCATCCGATTATCTATCTTTGCGATATTTATTCATTGTCAGAGGTGGTATCGTTTATCTCGGCCAGCACGACTCCTCGCCATTGTTTATCCTTTCTTTGCGAGATTTATTATTAGAGGTGGTATCGTTCAGCTCGGCTATGCCAGCACAACCCCTCGCTGTTGTTTATCTTTACTTTACAACATTTATTATGAGGCCGTATTGTTAGCTTGGCTATGCCAGCACGACCCCTCGTTATTATTTATCTGCTGTATTTCTCTCATTTAAAAACATCCAATAATAAAATCAATATAAATGGCAAGAAATAAAAGTCAACAAAAACATCAATAAATGAAAGCCAACAAGAAAATAAAATATCCAAAATCTTTAAATTCCATGATTCAGGTCAATAGCAAATTAAGTAGCAAGTTGACATTGGATCAAAGAAATAATTTATAAATTCAACGTGTTGAATTACTTATTATTATTTTGGAATTTAAATTTAAAATCAAACAAAATCCAAATCCTTAATTCAATGATTCGGGTCAACAGCAAATTAAGTAGCAAGTTGACATTGGATCAAATGAATAATTTGTAAATTCAATGTGTTGAATTACTTATTATCCTTTTTGAAATTTAAATCAAAAATTAAAATCAAATCAAAATCTTTAAATTTTATGATTCGGGTCAATAGCGAATTAAGTAGCAAGTTGACATTGGATCAAAGGAATAATTTGTAAATTCAATGTGCTGAATTACTTATTAATCTTTTTGGAATTTAAATAAAAAAATCAAATATAATCCAAATCATTAAATTCCACGATTCGGGTCAACGACGAATTAAGTAGCAAGTCGATGCTGAATCAAAGGAATAATTCGTAATTCAATGTGAATTACTTATTATCCTTTTTAGAATTTAAACAAAAATCTAAATTATTAAATTCCATGATTCGGGTCAACGGCGAATTAAGTAGCAAGTCGACGCTAGATCAAATAAATAATTCGTAATTCAACGTGCTGAATTACTTATTACCCTTTTTAGAATTTAAATCAAAATTCAAAATCATCATTCAAACATAAAAATCAACATTTCAATTTTAAAATTAAAATTCAATGTTTTCATTCAACATCAAGATTCAAAATCAACATTTTTCAATATTCAAAGTCAACTTTCAAAAGTCAAAATCCATTGTTTCATTTACAATCCAAATTCAAGATCAACGTTTTCAAAATCAACTTCTTCATTCAAACATGAAAATCAATATTTTCATTTCAAAATCAAAATTCAAAATCATCATTTTCATTCAAATTCAAAGTCAAACAAAAAAACATCATCATAAAAAATTCAAGTTGCATCAATACAGAATCACCTACATTTTAGCGCCATCCTTAGTAATTCTTAAATGTACATTTTGCACATTATATTTCTCTTGGCTGAGAATAATTGAATTTAATTAAAAGGTTGTTTTGCAAAACAAAATACCGCAAAGGCAATGTAGGGTATCTATCATTTTCCCTACTCATAACAGAAAATCCCCGAACCCAACTCTGGTTGCGCAAATCAAAGTAACTTTCCAAAATGGTAACTTGGCATACCATAACTCTATGCCGAGTGACAATTCTGGAAACTGATTAATAATAGATTGTTTTGCGACAAAGATTCAATCTATCATTAAGAGGGCTATTTTTTTAGCTGTCCTTTCATTTTTATTTTTCAAAAACCAGTCGCATCAAATCCGAGAAAAAGATTAGAGTACGATCTCTCCCTCGGCATCCCGCGCACCTGCGGGAAGGAGAGAGAGAGAGAGGAAAATTTTTCGGGAAGCGACAATTATTCCTTATACAAAAATTTAAATTCCTTAAACATGAATTAAGCCTCCAATAATTTCTGATAGGTATGGCAACATACCTATTTGTGCTCTTTAATTTCATGTTTTGACAATCCTACGGCACGTATCTAATAAAATTTGGTGTAGTTTTTGTGTTTTGTTTGATTTCAGAAAATAAAGAGGAAATATGATAACAAGGAACATTTAGAGGCTTAAGGAAGATGAGGCAAAGTTCACATGACATCGAGGGAATCCTGAATGTTGAAACAGTGAAGCCCGGAGCAAAAAGGAGTCAAAATCCCAGAAATCTGCCCCTGTGGTCCGGACGACGCAGCACCATGGTCCGGACGACGCATCCAGAAACAATGAATTCCAGGAGCTGAACTATAGTCCGGACGACGCAACACCATGGTCCGAACGACGCTTTCGTCCGGACGAACTATCCAATGGTCCGGACGAGCCAGACAACAAGCATCCTGGGTCTGAAGACTACCTGTCGTCCGGACGACGCGACCTATGGTCCGGACGACGCCTGCGCAGATTTAAATTTTAAATTAGTTTTTTTAATGATTTTTAAGGGGGAAATTAGGGGAACTATATAAGGACCTTATGTAATTATTAGAGGTCGTCTTTTTACTTATTCTTGGGTAGAGAGAACCCTAAAGGAGGCTCTAGATCTCAATTCTCAATTCCTCCATGGATATACAAGGTTTCAAGCTTTCTTCAATGGCTTCTTCTCAATCTCTCTTGCTTATCTCTCTCGCCATGGTCGGCTAAGCCCCTCCTACCCCGGGTAATCGATGTAATCGCAAACCTCTTGTTCTAGGATGTATCTTTTGTTTTATGTTGGGATGATTGTATGAATTTTGACTTGATCCAATATATATATATATGGATGTTTTGCATTGAATACTTAGTTGTGATTGTGGATTTGTGTTGCAATCACTAATTCATACAATGATGCTTTATAGATCTACCTAGCACGAATAAGATGGATTATACATCCTAGACGGGCCGTGCCCTCAGACGAGCCGTGCCCTAGTGACGGGTCGTACTGTTGAGACGGGCTGTACTGGCGTGATAATCTATGTTATTCGGCAAAGTGGATATCTTCCTCTCACAGCAATATAATTGCAATATATTGTTTGTGAGATATTCCAACTAAAACTGGACTTTCATTGAATCCTATAACATTTGGTAATGTGATTACTCGAGAACCCAGGGTCTCTTTCCTATCGAAGAAGTAAGTATTTGCATTTTAATTTCATTTAAATAGTTCAAAACAACAAACCTCAAACACCGTTCAGAACTTAAGTTAAGAAATTTAAATTCACTAAATTAAAAACCTTCACTTTCCTTGGATCGATCCTTGACTTTTTATTTCATTGAAATAAATAGTATTTTTAACTCACACACTACAGCGATCAAATTTTGGCGCCGTTGCCGGGAAAAGTCAACGTTTTTGCTTTAGTAGGATTTTTATTACTTTCTTAAGTTAGTAGTTTTCTTTTCAATTTTTTAGTACTCTACTTGTGTTCCTAGTCTTTTATGCACGGGCGCCGCTCTTTGCACCCGGAGCTAGAAGACCTCAATTTGGAACTAGAAAAAACAGCCAGAATTAACCGTTCTACATCAAGGAATCAGACTCCGATTCTAGTGACTGAAAATTTTGCAAACAATGATACACCCGCTGGCGAGAATCAAAATAATCTTCGCGCCAGAGGTGAAAACATGCAAAGACCACCAATAGTGGTCGATGGTAATGACAACGCCCAAGCTACATATGGGGAAGGTAATCAGCAAGGCTATCCTTCCATTGGAGACTATTTTGTCCCAGGTCCATACACAAACCCAATGTGTGTGAGACAACCAACAACAGTGACCACACATTATGAAATTAAACCTGGCCTGCTGAACTTACTTCCCAATTTTCATGGGCGTGAGAACGAAGACCCTTATGCTCATTTGAACGAGTTCATTGATATTTGTTCCACTGTGCGATTTGCACACTTCACCGATGATGCTTTGCGCTTGAAACTCTTTCCATTCTCATTAAAAGATCGAGCTAAGCAATGGCTAAACACTTTAGCCCCGGGAAGTATCACATCGTGGAACCAGTGTCAACAAGAGTTTGCCCCTTCCCTCTCCCTCTCCTGTGCCATCCCTCCCCTCTCTCCTTCTCCATGCACACACACACCATCAGCCGTGTGCTGTGTGGGCTGTGTTGATGGGTCGGTGATTTCGGGTGGTGGTTTCAGGCGGCGGAAATAGTGGCGGTGTGTGCGGTGGTGGTGGCAATGGGTGCGCAGCGGTGGAGGTGTGGCGCGGCGGTGGAGAGGTCCGACTGTACCCATTGCGGCAAGGTGCGGTGATTGGTAGTTTTGCGATGATGAATGCTAAGGAGGACGGAAGAGTGTTCAGATTTGGCGATGGGCGTTGAGGTGCAACGTGTGTTGGCGCGGCTACAGTGAAGGATAAACGAGCAGTGACGCACGACGATTGAGACTTCACATCAGTGGGTAAGCCTCTGTTTCTCTCTTTTCAGTGTTCTAAATCGTTTGTCGTCGATTGTGACTGTTTGTTGGATCGTGTAGGTGGCCGTCGAACTTTTCCAGCGAACTTGTCTGGCGAGCGTCACCGAAGTTCCAACTGAGGTAGAGTTCTCTATCCCTCTCGTGTGTGGTATTGGTCTTCTCATTTCCTTCTCGCTATTGTACTAAAATTTGTAGTTTGAACATTTGTACTGAATCACGTTCTTGAGTCGCCGTTCGCGTCACATGATTGGTTATGGGTATCGTCTAGGGTCTTTACGTAATCCCTAGGTTGTTGGTCGTTCGATTTCTAACTCGATTGTGAAAAGCTCCAATTTTTATAAAAAGCGTGTCATCGTCGTTTTTATGAAATCGAATTGGGGAGATTAACTCGTTGGACCCTCTTGGGTGGTTGGTGGTTTAAAACGGTGTCTTGACACGTTTTTATTATAAATCGAACGAAATGATTGTTTTACAAACGAATGGAACCTTTTGGAAAGAACGGAAATGTTTAGGAAATATAGGAAGGAAAGTCACATTGTGAGTTGACACGTCGGCTAGGAGGTGGGTTGCCCTAGGTCGCACGGAATAAGTAAATGAAATGAAATGTGACACTATCTACTCTATACGAGGAAAAGTTCGAGTTGGCTATTATATTCGGGTAGCTGGATTTTGGTACCTTGAGTGGCTAATTGGAGCACTCACGATATTGCGCAATGGGGGTTTGACTGGGCCCTCCCGGTGTGCCGGGGAATCACTAGGAATCTTACGGTTAGTTGGTTGATCCCCAACTATCTTGGAATTAGCCGAAACTCTACTTATTGATTGATATTGCCTTTATTGTTCTATAAGGTGCAGAATTTAAATTACAAGTAAATCTTGGAAATAAGTGGGAATTGGAACACGTTTGAACAACGAAAAATGAGTCTTTTCTTGTGTAGCTTCGACACTTGGACACAATTCCCCTTTGGCATTGTCTAGGTAAATGTTTGGAAAATATTGGTTATACTCGCTCTTTTGTCTCGAGTCTTGGTCAAACATAAGTGTTTTACTATTTTTCTCTACGATGAGTCAAATGTGGAACTTTGAAAGAAAAGGAAATGTTTTAAACATGAAGTGGTGAGTTTGTCTTCCTTTGCCCTGCAAGTATGACCGTCGGTCCGAACAGATGGACTTCCAACCTAGCTGTACAAGAAGCAAACGTTAGGCTACCGGCCGGAGTCGCCGGTGAACCCTTCGATGATAAAGTCAGGCGAGGATCTTAGAAAGAGAAAGTCAAATTGACAGAGCTTTGGGTAGTAAAGATTGTATACCTCTCTCCAGCTCCAAGGCCTGTATTTATAGTGCAACGACGCATGGCCACTACGCGCTTCGGCGCGCATGCTGTCGGGCCAGGCTACCTCGTGCAGAGCATCTGACCGAATATGTAGGCGCGTGGCAGGAAACCTAGCCGCCCAATTGCATCGGGTCGTGAGAAAGCTATCATGTCGGCCTGCGTGCACCAATATTGTGTGCGGAGATCCCGGGACACTATCCTCGAGGAGGATTTTGCTGCAAACGAGGACCATGCATGTCAGACCAAAAAGGTTGTTGTCCCCGAGACATTGCCGAAGCCATAGGGTCTTGGGCCAACAGGATCATCGTGGAACTCTACCACCGGCCTGACCCCCGAGTACTTGCTGGAGCTGACCTTCCTGTGCTAAAGCCGGGCCGACGTAAGGCTGACTAGGTCAGTCAGTCATTGTTATTTTTCCTTCGGTCCCTACAATAGCCCCTCAACCTTTGCATCGGTTGGCCGAAGCAAGGTTGATAGATGGAGTTCTCCTGCGTCGGCAGATTGTTCGATCGGCTGGCGTGTGTTGGAAGACACTCCTCATCATGGCTCTGGATACTGACATGTACAACGACATGTGTCCGCGCTGGATTGGGCTATGTGTCAGCCGATTTGACATTTAGCACGTGTCACTGCTATTCCCGATAAAGCTGTCTACGCATATTAAATGGAATGCTACGCGTCAGCGTGTGGTTGGCCGTCCTATCGGTTGATCTAACATTTGGTACATGCCGGCGCGAGCCCCGAGAGACCAACCATCACTTGATTATGTAGGGGACACATGGCCGCTCGTCGTTGGTCGGTGCTGTAACTGATGCGCCGTTTTACACGAGCCGGCGCGACTCCCGATGCGTTGGTCCACCGCCTTCTATCTCCCCTCCCCTATAAATACTAGACTTTGGGAGGGAAGAAGGGTTTGCCCTCTAGATTCTCTACCCGCGTCTCCGTCGATTCATCCAGAAGTCCAATGCTTTTTTTTGCAGATCTTAGGCCCTTCCTTCTTCAATCCACACAGGTATCTTCGCGATCCCTTGTATTGATTTTATACCATTTCATTTCTTCATTTGAACCCATTTTGGACGATTCTGAATCGGGCTGGGTAGACTCACGGTGGTCACGTGGTGGTGCACTGGTAGCACCACCGCATACCGGATCGTTCATCCTTCCCTGTGATGCTCCACCGGTGTAAACTATCCCTTGGGCTGGATGCCCAAGCGCCTCCTGTTTTTCATACATGCCGACGGATCCGATATTACTGACGCAACTGATGGGATTATTTAACTCTTTCTCAGATGGCTCCCAAGCGTTCGAACAAATTTCAGATCCGCCTGGCCTCCGACACCGCGGTCAAAGTCTTCCGAGAGGAATACTCTATGCCCGCCGACGTGCAGATTTCCTTGTCCGCACAAGACAAATTGGAGCCCGGCCCGGACCACATTCATATACCCATTTTGGCCATCATTGAAGGAGGGGTCGGATTCCCCCTACATCCCTTTCTATGCAGATTCTTCTGTGAGATGGAGCTGACACTGTCGCAGGTGATGGTAAAACATACCATATCTTGATGGGATTGGTCAAGCTGAACGAAAGGTTGAGTGAGCCCCTGACATTTGAGGACATCTTCGGCCAATATTGCGTTGGCTACAACAAAACATGAGAGAAATATTACTTGGGCCGACGGCCAAAGCTTGAGAAAATCATTCTTGGCCTGCCGGATTCCGATAAATACTCCAGCGACTATCTGGTGGTATCCGACAATTTTGAGATGTCGGATAATGAATACCCCATTCCCCGCGCTGTCGGTGCACTGGGTAAGCCGACCGGATTTTAATTTGAACTTCATTTATCTTCTGCTGACGTATTTACTTATGCAGATTCGTCCAAAGTACCGTCGCTGAAGCTAGAGGCTGATCTGGACAGGGTCAAAAAGGCGTTGGAGGTTTCCGCTGATAGACGCTCGGCTCCATCACTCTTGGATTACATCCCTTCGTATACTCATACCCTCGATGCCCGAGCTCACGGAGAGGGTTCTTCCACCGAAACAAGCCAACCGACAGAAGGACAAGGACCAGAAATATCAAAGTACGAACGCAAGCCCATCAACCTGGCCGATAAAAAGAAGGGCCCCGCCACTATACTGAAGCTGACGAAGCAGGTTCAGCCGAAGGTGGAAGCTGCAGCCAAGGCGGCACCGGCTGGGACAAAGCTGCCAACGGGCCCCACGAAACCCCAGACGTCTTCTACGGCGGTTGTGACAGAGGTGGAAGCTGCAGCCAAGGCAGCACCGGCTGACCGAAAAAGGAAGGCTACAGAGGATCCTGCTCCTGCTACTACTACCGAGCATGTAGCTCCGACTGAGCTGTGGGTCCCTGACCTCATTTTTGGTGATGTTCGGCCCACCTCTCACAACAGCGTGACAGAGTCTTCCGACATGACGATGGCATTAATACAGGCATTCTCCCTGCCGAAGGATATTGCGGCCCTGCCTAATAGCCTGAGGGCCTGCTTCTGAAGCCTGGCTATGTACCAGGGTCATGTACGAGTTACTTTTTTACTGCTCTTTTATGCTGCCAATGATTCATGTGTTGATTCGCTCTTTTCAGGTGATGACCCACATGGTTGGCTTGGAGGAGAGACTCTTCCACTACCTCAACTCTTATTCCCTCAGCAGGACCAACTGTAACGAGGCGATCACGAAGCTCACGTCGGCTCATGAACATATAGCCGAGCTAGATGGTCGCTTGAAGGAAGCCGACACTATACTGGCCGGGAGGGCTGAAGAGGTGGCTCGGCTGAAGGCCAATGATAAGAAGCTCTGGGTTGACAATGCACGTCTTCTGGCCGACATTGAATCTATTAAGGCCCAGCATGCTGCCGACCTGAAGGCTGCCAAGGACGCTCATACTTCCGAGCTCCTAGAATTGGAGAAGATCAACTATAACCTGGGCTATGATGAAGCCGAGCAGGTATAATCGGGTCAGGTTGAGAAGATTTGGGAAAGCGCGTTTAAGAAGAGTTGGATCCTTACTCTCCGGACTGCCGGAAACAAGGATGACCTGACCATCATAAACTCCATTCCTGAATCTTCTTCACTTCTGACTCCGGGGTGTCTGCCGGTAGAGGTTGAGGAGGATGTAGTTGATCCGGCGGCCGAGGCATGATGCTTTCACTTTTCTGCTTTTCCTTTTTGTTTCATGGCCGACATGTGGCCTGATGTAACTTTTGCTTGATGTAACTTTCTTCGTATCGATCTGGGTACTTTTTATATAGTTCCAAACTTTTACGTCGATGAATTTTTTAGATAATCCTCAATTCTTGCTTCCCTTCCTATCTTAGGGGAGGGTGCTAACTCTAGGGACCCTTCCCTTAGTTCAGCTCCGTCGGCAATGCCACCGTCAGGGTGCTCAATTTTGAGGATAATTGGCAACCGTATCGGTCATCCGGTATTTCCACCAAATGCCTACCAAATCTCGGTTCTAACATCGACCCGTCGGCAATACCACCGACGGGGTGCTCAATTTTGAGGATAATTGGCAACCATATCGGCCATTTGGTATTTCTACCGAATGCCTACCAGATTTCGGCTCTACCACCGACCCGTCGGCAATACCACCGACGGGGTGCTCAATTTTGAGGATAATTGGCAACCGTAGATAACGTTTATTCGATCAAAAGTCCATTTTGATTAAGGTACTTCGGCCTATTGTTACAATTAGTGGTAGTATCTCCTTAGATTCGTGGCATTCCAGGGCCTGGGTACTGCCGCCTGTAAGCCCATGTACCCACTTGGTCTGTGATCCTGTATGGACCTTCCCAGTTGGGACCGAGTTTTCCGTCGGAGCTCTTCTTCTTGTTGCCGACGACTTTCCAGAGTACCAGGTCATCCTTCTTGAATGTTCTGGGCCGAACTGATCGGTTGAAAGATTTGTCCATTCCTTGTTGATAAGCTGCTATCCGAATTCTGGCCGAATCCCTTCTTTCCTCGGCTAGGTTGAGGTCCTTTTCAATGGCTGAACTGTTGGCTTCTTTGTTGAAAGATTGAGTTCTGATGGTTGGAAGCCCGGACTCTAGTGGGATGACGGCTTCCATGCCGAAGGCCAGAGAGAAAGGGGTCTGGCCGTTAGATCTTCTAGGCGTGGTTCGATAGGCCCAGAGCACAATATGCAATTCTTCGGCCCACCTTCCTTTAGCACCTTCAAGTTTCTTTTTGATGCCGTTGCCGACCGTTTTGTTTGAAGCTTCGGCCTGCCCGTTACCCTGGGGGTAATGTGGCGTTGAGTTGTAGAATTTAATTTTGTGCTCGGCACAGAAATTGGTGAACAGATCTCCGACGAACTGAGTTCCGTTGTCCGATACAAAGGCATAGGGTACGCCGAAGCGGGAGACTATGTTTCGCCAAGCGAATCTCTTCACGTCCTTGTCCTCGATTGTGACCAATGGTTCGGCCTCGACCCACTTGGAAAAGTAGTCTGTGGCCGTTATGAGAAATTTGAATCCCCCTGGTGCTGTTGACAGTTTTCCTACAATGTCCAAGCCCCATTGGGCAAACGGCCAAGGGCTGGTCAGAGGGGTGAGCTCTTCAGCGGGCTGTCGGATGATAGGAGAGAACTTCTGGCACGGATCGCACTTCTTCACAAGCTGCTCGGCTTCCTCCATCATCTTCGGCCACCAGTATCCCTGATAGATTGCTCGGTGGGCCAATGATCTCCCCCCTGTGTGGGCTCCACAGCTGCCTGAGTGAAGTTCATGGAGAACCCCTTCGGTCAATATGGGGTGCACATAGAGAATATACAACCCGGAGAATGACTTCTTATAGAGTTTGCTGTCCGGAGATAGCCAGTACCAAGCTGATTTGTGGATGATTTGATGAGCTGTCTTTTTGTTCGTCAGCAGAGCTCCATCCTTAAGATATGCAATGATTGGGTTGATCCAGCTCGGCCCCTGGTTGATGTAAAAGATATGTCCTTCCACTGGTAGTTCAATGCTTGGTCGGTTCAAACTATGCATGCTTATTGTTCTGTGCTCCCTTGCTTCTGCTGCCGAAGCAACTCCTGCTAATGCATCGGTGTGTGTATTCTGCTCTCTGCCGATCTGTTGGATGTGGATGTCTGGAAACCCCAATATCATGTCCCTGTCTCTTTCCATATATTTTCCCATTCAGTCGTCCCGACATTCATACTCGCTGGTAACTTGGTTAACGACCAACTGGGAGTCACTGAAGATGGCCAGGCTATGGATTTTGATCTCTTCGGCAACGGCCAGTCCAGCAATTAGGGCCTCGTATTCTGCCTCATTGTTGGAGGCACTGTGTGAGACCCCGGCCCTAGAAAATATTTAACAAAAGTATTTTATATAAATTTAAGAATTTCTGATATTCATTTAAGCCTTGAAGTTATAATATGAAGAGAAAAGGATTTGATCAGGGGCCTAAGTGAAAGAAAATAAGTTAGGAGCACAAATTGTTAGCTGCCGAACAGATTAGGGTCCGGCCGAGCTTGTGCCGAGCAGAAGGGATCCGGTTTAGAGAGTCCGGCCGAGTAGAGGTTCGGCCAGTACAGATGCCTACTTGGCAGTCTGGCCAGGTCAGCTTGAACGTGGCTGTGCGGCCATGTGGACAGTCCATATGGACATCCATCTGTCAGACAGAGACAAAGTTCCTGAGTGGACTGACGTCACTTTCCATTTCCTGGCGGAAGAAGCCAAATTGTGCGGCTGGTGGGCGTAGGCCATCAGGCTAGAAGCCTAGGCTGGGCGGCCGATGGGGTCCACTCTTGGTGAGTGGCACCGTTTGATGGTCTGCCAACGTCCGGATATTTTATTCATCTCAAACTCTATAAATACCAAGCCATTTCAATCGTTCTGGTTACAACTTCAACTTGAGAGAAACCAGACCTTCTCTCTCTAGAAACTGACCGAAGCATTATTGTTCGGCAAAAGCTCTGGACTTTATTCCAGGAGCTCGGCAGCTCAGACTTTATACTCGAAGTGTTCGGCAAACCTTCTGCCGTACATCTCCACCTCGAATTGTTGTTCGGTAAACCTTGACCGTATAACAAATCTCTTCAAAACCATTGTTCAAACTCCGGTCAGACTTGACTCACTTCGGCAAATCATTCAGACAATCAGTTTTGCTTCGACAAGGATTATACCAGTTCGGCAAAGATTTTGTTCGTGTCAGTACCTGTTCGGCAAACACCTTTCCAGCTTTGATCAATTTTCCTTCGGCCAATCAAGCTTCGGCCAAAGGTATAAATGTGTTACCCTATCATTTTCTGTTCGGCAAAGGCCCTAAGAACATAAATATTATTCGGCAGACTTAAATTCAAGTCTAGCCTTAGTAAAATCAGTTCGACAGACTCACTCGGAGTCCTCCCGCACACTATTGTTGTCCCTCACATCCGTAGCTATTCAACTCGGCAGAGCTGTGCTTGGCCAAGCTATTAGAATGTTTGGTTCTGCTCGGCGAAGCTAGCGTTCGGCTAAGCTTATGACTAGGTTATTATTTAGTTCGGCCAAGTCATTTATCAGTCCGGCCGCACTACTTTACTCATGTTGATTGATTGACCATTATTCTGACCGAAGCAAGTTGTGCTCGGCAGAACGGACCATTCTTTGTTAAATTCCAGCTCGGCAACAACAT
>NMUG010003349.1:0-14889 GCA_002855965.1 Monotropa hypopitys
TTCCAGTAAAGTAAGCCATGGAATGGTCGTCTGTTGGTTTTCCAAGAGTAAGCACTCCCTGCTGACCTCATCAAGAGGTAGCCACATATAATTATAAAGCACTTGCAAGTTAAATGTGATTTCTATATAAATATGAAAAAAAAATAGATACAGGTCAATGAGTATTTGTGTTTTTTATCAGTTGAGTATTTGATATTAATAACGAGTTGTAACGGTTATTATCTTCCTCACAACAACTTGAATTCATGTTTTTTTATCATTTCTTTATACCCATAAAGCTATGCACTAAACAGAGGAACTACTTTCCTACCCCTTTTTCAAATCTTGGAGGTTTTCACCTTTTGGTTCTTTCCTTTGCAAATTCCTCTCAACCAAATTTCCCCTTTCATCTAATTGGCAAAAGCAAATGATTGAGTGACCACGGAACGTTAATACCCTAGATAATTAAGATTTGATTCGCATACAGGGGACACTTCTGCTGCAAGAGTATAAATTTAGTGACAGCGATCCTTAACGCTTTTCCCAAAAAATCAAACTTATTAAGTTAAAAGTCTAGAGAGAAATTTTGATAGCAGAAAATGTAAAAAATTTGGTCATTATGTTTCTAGATATATGTTTTGTGAGAATAATTTGAAACTTAATATTAATTCCATTAGATGTTTAGCATTTGGAAATGTAAAATCCAACTTCGTTATCTACATAAGCCTACATCTAGTGTATCATAATTTAGGCATTTGATATGCCTCCTTCCCGTTCCTCGTAACGGTAAAATCGGCATTCCACATAACATAGCTCTGGAACATTTCTTACCAAAAGGCTAGGGGGTCCGCACGGAAGGAGAGTCTTAGAACAAGTTATGTCAAGTTCCTCTAGAATTAAGGGGGAAAGCTCAATTGTAGGAACCTGGAAACTGTAAGTGACTGATCTAGTTGTTGGAAGGAAAGAGTTCATTATTGGGGTTGTGGGAAACCTAAACTAGTACGGAAGCTTAGCGATCAATATAACACAATAATGCCTATTTCGGGAGTGGGCAGAAAATGCACAATTTTTTCCCTGGTAAGTAAAGGAAGAATATGGATAACGGCTTGTTGAAAACATTTACGATCTAGAAGAAATTCTAAGAACCCTTGAGGGATGAGGCCCCTACCTAACAAGAGTTCACCCATAATCCATAGAAGGGACAGGATGTTCCTTGGAACTACTTACATGATTTCTGTCCAGAATCAGATCCAAATGAAAATATCTTCTGCAATTTGCCTCATCGATTGTACCTAGCGACTAGCATATATCGGCCACAGACGATTTTTCTCTGTTTTTATCTATTTTATTATAGACAAAAAGAATCCTTTTGCAGTCATAGCTACTTCTCAAGATGCACTCCAGAACTTAATTTAGCATCCCAAGGTGATTCGCGTACAACACCCACGGTACTACTAGGGAGAAATTTTTATGTTCACAACCAAACATGAGACTTTCTTCTTGTCCAGCTCCTTCCGCGCGGAAGTATCAAAAAAATATTTACCAACAGAACCTTTCTTTGAATGCACATCCAGAGGTAACAAGCAGAACGAGGTTCGTGTTAGATGAGTGGTGGGTCAAAACAAGTTTACAATAGGCTATAATCCAACTTTGAGGGGAAAACAAATCGGTTAGGATGGATTTTGGACCTAAGAAAGTAAGACACAAGAAATAGGATGAAAATTAGACGAATAAACGTAACGCATTAGAGAAAACACTGAAAAGCTACTTACTTAGCTGTGCTTAGCTTTCCAATATCCATCATTCAATGTGCTATAAGAGACTCCATCAAGTGAAGAATCCAGCTCCATCTTCTCTAAAATCTCCTCCGCTTCAGTAATTTTCCCCATTCTGCGTAATCCATTAACCATCGTATTCAAAACTATCCTAGTCGCAAATCCTCTTGCCAAAACATGTTTCCACAACATTAAAGCGCCTTCAGAATTCTCCATCTTCAAAAACCCATCTAACATAATACCATAGCTTACCTCATTCAGAGTCACACCTCTTTCCAGCAAAAAATGGCAGAGCTGCAGAGCATCATCAAATGCACCTCTTCGACATAAACCTTTTAAAAGAGTATTATAAGTTACAACTGACGGTTCAATATGTTCGCCTATCATTTTTTCACAAAGACTAAAAGCCTCGGTTGTATGGCCTTTTCGACAGTAACCATCAAGGAGAGTATTGTAACTATAAGAATCAGGCTTTAACTTCCAACTGGACATGCTTATTAGCAGTGCCTCTGCCTCATGAACCTGACCTAGTTTGCTGTACCCGTTGATCATGGAATTGCAGATTAACAAGTTCATCTTCAGTCCTAATCCCAGCATCTCCTCCTTCATTCTCAACGCCTCATCCATTCTTCCATTTCGACAGTAAGCGTCAATTAAAACACCATACATACGCTCATCCATAGTAAATGATTGCTCTTGTTTCATATACCGCAGCACCTTCTCTGCTTCTTCCATCTTGCAAAGTTTGCAGTAACCCTTAATCATTAACGTATACGTAACAGCATTCATCGATACTCCCTCTTGTCCCATCAACTTCAACACTCCTTCAACCCCTTGTGCATTCCCTACCTGGACATATCCATTCAACAGACAATGGTAAGTCACCACATTTGGTTCAAAACCAAAACCATCCATTTCTTTCATAAGTTCAACAGCTTTACTCACTCTACCATATCTACAATGTGCATCCACCATTATTGTAAACGTATGTACATCAGGAACAATCCCCACCCTAACCATTTGATCATAAACACAAAAAACAGTGTACAATTCACCCTTTCTAACCAAACTACTCAGTAAACTATTACAAGACAGTACGCTTGGCACACGGCCACTCCTACTCATTTCATCAAACGCATGCAAGGCATACATTGTTAAACCCTTCTTGGCATACACCTTGAGAATCATGTCGAAAACAGTTGACGAGAACGAGAATTCTCTGTAAACCCGAATTAGTTCATCCCAAATTACAAAACAATGTTTCTTATTCGTAACAAATCCAACAAGTTCGTTCAAGTACGACCTAGTTTCGTCAAACATTCGACCTTTAGACAGTATGTGAACTATCTTGCAGTAGGACCTGATATTGGGCCGGAACTTTTGCTGTTTCGAAGCTAATTTAAAGAGCTCTAAACACGCGTTGGGCTTCAACCTGAGTTTAATGAGGACAGCGTCGACGAGGTCGTCGGAGAAGTCAAAGGATAGGTTGGAAACAGCGTCAAACCGGCGGAGGATGAGAAGACGGCAGATCCGATGGACTAATTCGGATCGGGTCAGCTTGTACTCGTCCCGGAGCTTCCATTGGAAAAGGGTGGCTGAGGTGTGGATTGATTGGTTCCTGTGGAAGAAGAATGATAGGGTTTTCGTCGACTTGAGCGCCATGACTTTCCTCATCGACGTAAACGGCAGTGTGTGGTTAGCCAGGAAATTTTTCTGGGAAAGATCATTTTGCGGTACTCTGCCGGAGACTTCTGGTTTCAGTTGCGTCAGCGTTGTGCGAGAAAATTTGAAAGATTATCGGGCGCTGCTCTATTGCGCAACTACGGCCGCAACCTAACGGATCGAGAACATGTGTACACGCTTTTTTTTGTACACAATATGTACATAATTTGTGTGCGGATCACACCGGAACTCGCACAAGAAATTTGATTTCCTGGTTTTGTTTGAAATATGACCGGCTGACCTGGTCAGTATTTCGTCGGTCCGGCTTTAGCACGGAAAGATCAGCTCCAGTAAGCAATCGGGGGGTCAGGCCGGCGGTAGAGTTTTACGATGCTCCCGTCGGCCCAAGACCTTAGGGCTTCGGCAATGTCTCAGGGACAACGTTTTTGGTCTGACACGCATGGTCCTCGTTTGCAACGGAATCCTGCTCGAGGACAGTGTCCTTGGATCTCCGCACACAATATTAGTGCAAGCAGGCCGGCAGAAGAGCTTTTCTCGCGACCCGATGCAATTGGGCGGCTAGGTTGTCTGTCACGCGCCTACATATTCGGTCAGACGCTCTGCACGAGGCAGTCTGGTCCGACAGCACACGCGCCGAAGTGCGTAGTGGCGATGCGCCGTTGCACTATAAATATAGGCCTTGGAGCTGGAGAGAGGTATACAACTTTAACTACCCGAAACTCTGTCCATTCACTTTCTCTCTCTAAAGATCATCGCCTGACTTTATCATCGGAGGGTTCACCGGCGACTCCGGTCGATAGCCTAACGTTTGCTTCTTGTACAGTTAGGTTGGAAGTCTATTTGTTTGGACCGACGGTCATACTTGCAGGGCAAAGGAAGACAAACTCACCACTTCAATTGGCGACTCCGCTGGGGACGTCTTTCTCTAACATTCTGATTTCTATTGTGAGCTTAAATATGACTTCCACAGACCGAAACTCAAAGGACAATCAGTCTGAGGCTAGAAAGAACAAAGGAAAAGAGGTGGTCAGAGTAGGGGACTCTCCTCTCCGAACTTCTGAGCGCACCCGTACCGATGCGAGCATCCACTCCAGCGAGTGTCCATCCCCCTCGGCCAAGCTCATCGCGAGGCAGTACATCCGCAAGTTGGAGGGAGACTTGGGCCGGAGGGATCAGCAGATAGACGCTCTCATACACGAGATGACTCTCTTGCGCAAGGCCACCGAGAAGAGGAAGAAAGTACCAGTGCCCAGCCGTGCCGAAGACAACCGATAATACCAGGAGCCTTCTCAGAGCAGGAGCAGGTCAGAGCAGAAAAGGCCTTCGGTCCTGAACAGGCTCGGGAGAAAAGAAGAAGAAGTCCTTGCCCGGCGAAGGGCCGACGAGGACCGTCGCATCAGGCGTCGAGTCTCTCCTCCTCGGCCAAGGGACGAGCGTTCGGCCTCAAACAAAAGACCACCAGTTTTTGATCGCCTTGACCCAAATGCCGTCCCAGCGGCTCAAAGAAATCGTCAGGATCGAGAGCAGTCACCGCCCAGACACCGGAGGCACAATGGTCAGGGCGGCAGCCACTACTCGGAGCAAGAAGTAACGCAACGGTTACGCCAGTAGGAGGATGACCGACACGAAAGATTGGTGTGCTCGCCATTCACTCTTAACATTGAAGCAGCAAGGCCTCCTGTCGGCTTCTCAGCACCCAAGTTCAATAAGTACGACCCAAAAACCGACTCCTACACTCATCTCGTCCACTACCGACAGATGATGTCTCTCTACTCTAACGATGACGCGCTAATGTGCAAGATGTTCCCCTCTAGCTTGGGGGATGTCAGACTTCTTTGGTTCGATCGACTGCCGAAAGGATCCATTGCCTCTTGGAGGGATCTCTCTTCAGTCTTCCTAGCCCGCTTTGTTACTAGCTCAAAGCCGAAGAAAGAGGTGGATTCCCTGCTCGGCCTTAGACGAGCAAGGTCTGAATCCCTGCGTCAGTACGCAGCCCGATATTGAGATCTCTATAATGAATTAAAAGAATGTGACCAAAAGATTGCTGTTACTTCCTTCAAGCTCGGCCTAGATCACACGAGTCGAGAATTTGAAGACCTCATGTTGTTCCCCCCTGCCACCATGAATGAGCTCATGGTCAGGATTGAGCTGCATGCCAAACTGGAGGAAGCAAAAGAGGAAAGGAGCAAATCAGAAGCTCGCTCCGGTAATCAGAATAGCGTCGCTACGGCCAGGCGAAGGGAGACAAATATCGTGCAAACGGGAGACCGATGAACCCCAAGCCTTATGAATTTATCGCTCACACGACGGCATTCAAGGAGCCACTTTACATCCTAATCCAAAAGATTGAGAAGGAGTCGTGGTTTCGATGGCCGGAGCGTCGGATGGGAGCTCCAAGGAAGCATAACGACAGATTCAGATGCTCCTACCATAGAGAAAAGGGGCACATGACAGCCAGCTACCGAGCGTTCAAAGACTTCCTTGAGAAAATGGTAACTGCTGGCCATTTGAAGGAATACATCGACAACACCAAGACGGCAGCCGAAGCAGAAAAGGATGAGCCAAAGGAGAAAGTCAGAACCATCAATGTGATCCATGGTATGGTGGATCGCAGCCGAGAGGATAGACTTCGTGCTGAACTAAAGCAAAAGGCCGTAGCAGAAGTCATGACCGTCCAATCTGGGCCGAAGAAGCCCAGAACAACCTCCAAATATTCCATCTCCTTCTCCGACAGCGATTCTGATAAGGTGCAACACCCCCCACGACAACGCTTTGGTCGTGACCCTCCGCATCGGTCCATGCAACGTCCGGAGGATCCTAGTAGATCTCGACAGTTCTGCCGACGTGATGTATTACCCCCTCTTCAAGAAGCTGGGATTTAAAGAAACAGACCTCGAGCCAATCTACGTACCTCTCGTCAAATTCAATGTAGCATCTGTCTGGCCTCTTGGCAAGCTAGTGCTCCCGGTATTGGTCGGCTCGGTCACCACCAACATAGAATTCGTAGTGGTAGATGTCCCGTCTCCCTACAACGCCATTTTGGGCCGAACCTGGGTCCACAGCATCAAAGCGGTAGTCTCAACCTATCACCAAGTCATCAAGTACATCGGCAACAAGGGAGTGGAAGAGCTCCAAAGAGATAAAACGGCGGCCAAGCTATGTTACATCGCCGCCGTCAAAGGAAAGGTAACTCCCGAACAGATTCACTGGGTAGAGATTCTGGACCAGTCGATGCTTGAGGACGTCGGTACAAGTGCCTCTGACAAATCAGTGGAGGATCTTGTGATCGTACATCTAAGTATCGATGATCCTGAATGCTTCTTTCTTATCGGTTCATCATTGACCGACGTGGAACAGATTGAGATGGTGGAACTGCTCAAGAAGAACCTGGAGGTATTCGCCTGGACACCATATGAGATGTCGGGCGTTGATCCCTCCTTTATTAGCCATTACCTCAATGTACGTCCAGACCACAAGCCGGTGGTTCAGAACCTCAAACGATCGGCCGTATCTCATACCGACGCCGTCATCGAAGAGGTTGACCGACTGAAAGAGGCAAAAGCCATCAGGGAGGTTCATTATCCCACTTGGTTGGCAAATACTGTAGTCGTTAAAAATAAGAGTGGCAAGTGGAGGGTCTGTGTCGATTACACAAACCTCAATGATGCTTGCCCAAAAGATAGTTTCCCTGTGCCAAGGATCGATCAACTGGTGGACTCGATGGCAGGGCATCCCACAATGAGTTTCATGGATACCTACAGGGGCTACCACCAGATAGCTATGTTCGGTCCGGAACAGGAGAAGACAGCCTTCATCTCCCCTCGTAGACTATTCTGCTACCGGGTAATGTCGTTCGGTCTTAAAAATGCCGGAGCAACTTACCAACGGATGATAACAAAAATGTTCAGTGCCGAGCTGGGAGATATGGTGGAAGCTTACATCGACAACATGGTGGTTAAAAGCAAGGCCGAGAACCACCACCTGGGTGACTTCCAGCACGTATTCAACATCCTCAAGAAGCATCAGCTACGTCTCAACACTTCAAAGTATGCCTTTGGCGTTAGCTCCGGAAAATTCCTCGGATACTTGGTTACACACCGGGGCATTGAGGCCGACCCATTGCAGATATCATCCATCCAACGTTTGGAAGATCCAAAGACTTTGAAAGAAGTCCAGAAGTTGGTCGGTATGGCGACAACTCTCAACCGATTCATAAGTCAGTCTTCAGATAAGTGCTGACCATTCTACGAAGTTTTCAAAAAAATAGCCGCCGACACTTTGAGTGGACCGACGAATGTAAGCAGGCGCTGGGCAATCTAAAAGAATATCTCTTGTCGGCACCACTTCTGTCAAAGCCGAAGGAAGGCGAGGAGCTCTATCTCTATTTGGTTGTCACACCACATACAGTTAGCTCGGCATTGGTGCGACAGGAGGGACAGGAGCAACTCTCGGTCTACTTTTCTAGCAAATCTTTAATTGGCGCCGAGACAAGGTATCTTCCTCTCGAGAAGCTTGCATTCGCATTAATCATTGCCTTTAGGAAGCTTGCACCATACTTTCAAGCTCAGACCATCATCGTCTTGACCGAGTTCCCACTGTGGGCGCTCCTTCATCGAGCCAACCTATCAGGAAGGATAACCAAGTGGGCCGTAGAGTTAGCAAATTTTGACGTGAAGTATTAGCCAAGGACGTCCATCAAGGGAAAGATCCTCGCCGACTTCATTGCAGAGTACTCTCCCAGACTGGACCCTCCATCTCCCAACGTTCAGATGATGGAGCCGACGGTCTGAGCATATCAGAGGCACAGAAGGGGGCCATGGCAGATTCATGGAAATTATTCGTAGACGGAGCCTCAAACAGCCGTGGAAGTGGTGCTGGAATAGTACTCATCTCTCCTGACGACCTTATTCACGAACATTCCCTTCGGCTTAATTTTAGTGCCTCCATTAATGAGGCAGAATACAAAGCCCTAATTGCCAGACTGGCCGCTGCCGAAGAGCTCAAGATTCATAGCATGGACGTCTTCAGTGACTCCCAGTTGGTCGTCAACCAAGTTACCAGCGAGTATGAATGTCGGGACGACCGAATGGGAAAATACATGGAAAGAGCCAGGGACATGATATTGGGGTTTCCAGACATCCATATCCAACAGATCAACAGAGAGCAGAACGCACACGCTGATGCAGTAGCAGGAGTTGCTTCGGTAGCAGAAGCAAGGGAGCACAGAACAATAAGTATGCAGAGTTTGAACCAACCAAGTATTGAACCACCAGTGGAAGGACAGATCTTCTACATCAACCAGGGGCCGAGTTGGATCGACCCAATCATTGCATATCTTAAGGATGGAGCTCTGCCGATAGACAAGAAGACGGCTCATCAAATCATCCACAAATTAGCTCGGTACTGGCTATCTCCGAATAACAAACTCTATAAGAAGTCATTCTCCGGGCTGTATCTTCTCTGTGTGCACCCTACATTGACTAAGGGGGTTCTCCACGAACTTCACTCCGGTAGCTATGGAGCCCACACAGGGGAGAGATCACTGGCCCATCGAGCAATCTCACATGACTACTGGTGGCCGAAGATGATGGAAGAAGCCGAGCAGCTAGTGAAGAAGTGCGATCCGTGCCAAAGGTTCTCTCCTATCATCCAACAACCTGCAGAAGAGCTCACCCCACTAACCAGCCCTTGGAAAACTGCCGACAACACCAAGGGGATTTAAATTTCTCATAACGGCCACTGACTACTTTTCCAAGTGTGTCGAGGCCGAACCACTGGTCACAATTGAAGACAACGACGTGAAAAGGTTCGCTTGGAGAAACATAGTCTCCCGCTTCGGTGTACCCTATGCTTTTGTGTCGGACAACGACACTCAGTTCGTCGGTGATCTATTCACCAATTTCTACGGCGAGCATAGAATTAAATTCTACAACTCAATGCCACATTACCCCCAGGGCAACGGGCAGGCCGAAGCTTCGAACAAAAGGGTCGGCAACAACATTAAGAAGAGACTTGAAGTTTCTAAAGGAAGGTGGGCCGAAGAATTGCATAGTGTGCTCTGGGCCTACCGAACCATGCCCAGAAGATCTACCGGGCAGACCCCTTTCTCCCTGGCCTTCGGCATGGAAGCCGTCATCCCACTGGAGTCCGGGCTTCCAACCATCAGAACTCAATCTTTCAACGAAGATGCCAACAGTTCAGCCATCGAAAAGGACCTCGACCTAGCCGAGGAAAGAATGGATTCAGTCAGAATTCGGATAGCAGCTTATCAACAAGGAATGGCCAAATCTTTTAACCGATCGGTCCAGCCCAGAACATTCAAGACGGATGACCTGGTACTCCAGAAAGTCATCGGCAACAAAAAGAAGAGCTCCGACGGAAAACTCGGTCCCAATTGGGAAGGACCATACAGGATCACAGACCAAGTGGGTACATGGGCTTACAGGCTAGAGGGAATCGATGGCACGGTAATACCCAGGCCCTGGAATGCCACGAATCTAAGAAGATACTACCTCTAATTGGAACAATGGCCGAAGTGCCATAATTAGAATTTTATGTTGATCAAACATTGTCTACAGTTGCCAATTATCCTCAAAATTGAGCACCCCATCGGTGGCATTTCCCACGGGTCGGTGGTAGAACCGAAATCAGGTAGGCGTTCGGTAGAAATACCGGATGACCAATACGGTTGTCAATTATCCTTAAAATTGAGCACCCCGTCGGTGAAATTGCCGACGGGTCGGTGGTAGAGCCGAAATCAGGTAGGCGTTCGGTAGAAATACCGAATGGCCGATACGGTTTGCCAATTATCCTCAAAATTTAGCATCCCGTCGGTGGTAGAAATACTAGATGATTCTAGGGAGGTGTCCCTAGAGTCAGCACCCTCCCCTAAGAAGGGGAGGGAAGCAAAAATCGGAAATTATCTAAACAATTCGTCGAAGCAAAAGTAAGGAAAAGAAGCATGAAACTATATAAAAAGTACCCAGTTCGATAAAAAGATACATCAAGCAAAAGTTACATCATGCCACATGTCGGCCATGTAACAAAAAAGAAAAGCAGAAAAGTGAAAGCATCATGCCTCGGTCGTCGGATCAACTACATCCTCCTTAACCTCCGTCGGCAGACACCCCGAAGTCAGAAGTGAAGACGATTCAGGAATGGAGTTCATGATGGCCAGGTCATCTTTTTTTTCGGCAGTCTGGAGAGCAAGGATCCATACCTTCTCGGCTTCATTATAGCCCAGGTTGTAGTTGATCTTCTCCAATTCCAGGAGCTCGCAGTATGAGCTTCCTTGGCAGTCTTCAGGTCGGCAGCATGCTGGTCCTTAATAGATTCAATGTTGGCCAGAAGATGTGCATTGTCGGCCCGGAGCTTCTCATCATTAGCCTTCAGCCGAGCCACCTCTTCAGCCCTCCCAGCCAGTATAGTGTCGGCTTCCTTCAAACGACCATCCAGCTCGGCTATATGTTCATGAGCCGACATGAGCTTCGTGATTTCCTCATTACAGTTGGTCCTGCTGAGGGAGTAAGAGTTGAGGCAGCGAGAGAGTCTCTCCTCCAAGACAACCATGTGGGTCATCACCTGAAAAGAGCGAACCGACACATAAATCATTGGCAGCATAAACGAGCAGCAAAGAAGCAATCCATACCTGACCCTGGTACATAGCCAGGCTTCGGAAGCAGGCCCTCAGGCTGTTAGGCAAGGCCACAATATCCTTCAGCAGGGAGAATGCCTGCATCAACGCCATCGTCATGTCGGCAGATTCTGTCACGCTGTCGTGAGAGGTGGGCCGAACATCACCAAAAATGAGGCCAGGGACCCACGGCTCGGCCGGAGCTACATGCTCGGCAGAAGTAGCACGAGCAGGATCCTCTGTAGCCTTGCTCTTTCGGTCAGCCGGTGCCATCTTGGCTGCAGCTGCCACCTCCGTCACAACCGCCACAGCCGACGTCTGGGGTTCCACATAGTCCGACGATAGTTTTGGCCCAGCCAGTGCCGCCTTGGCTGTAGCCTCCACTTTTTGCTGAACCTATTTCAATGGATTCAAACCCGTAACAGGGCCCTTCTTTTTCTCGGCCAGGTTAATGGGTTGCGTCTGTTCTTGGACATTTCTTGTCCTTGTTCTTCTGCTGGTTGGCTTGTTTCGGTGGAAGAGCCCTCTCCGTGAGCTCGGGCGTCAAAGGTATGGGTGTACGAAGGAATGTTGTCCAAGAGTGCTGGGGCCGAGCGTTTATCAGCAGAAACCTCCAACGACTTTTAACCCTATCCAGATCAGCTTCTAGCTTGAGGGACGGCACCTTGGACGAATCTGCATAAGTAAATACATCAGCGGAGGATAAATGAAGTTCAAAACAAAACCCAGTCGGCTTACCTAGTGCACCGACGGCACGGGGGATGGGATATTCATTGTCCGACGGCTCCAAATTGCCGGACACCACCTGATAATCGCTGGATTATTTGTCGGAGTCCAACAGGCCGAGAATGATTTTCTCAAGCTTTGGTCGTCGGCCCAGGTAGTACTTCTCCGACGTCTTGTTGTAGCCAACACAATATTGGCCAAAGATATCCTCAAAGGTCAGAGGCTCACTCAACCTCTCGTTCAATTTGACCAGTCCCATCAGAATACAGAAGGTATTTACCGTCACCTGCGACGGTGTCAGCTCCAACTCACAGAAGAATCGGCATAGAATGGGATGCAGGGGGAA
Organism: Monotropa hypopitys; assembly: GCA_002855965.1. Lineage (NCBI taxonomy): Eukaryota > Viridiplantae > Streptophyta > Magnoliopsida > Ericales > Ericaceae > Monotropa > Monotropa hypopitys. The sequence goes on from NMUG010003349.1 coordinate 12,143, forward strand.
TCTGACCCCTCCTTCCATGACGGCCAAAATGGGTATATGAATGTGGTCTGGGCCGGGCTCCAATTTGTTCTGTGCGGCCAAGGAAATCTGCACGTCGGCAGGCATGGAGTATTCCTCTCGGAAGACTTTAACCGCGGTGCCGGAGGCCAGGCAGATCTGAAATTTGTTCGAATGCTTGGGAGCCATCTGAGAAAGAATCAAGGAATCCCATCAGTTGCATCAGTAATATCGGATCCATCGGCAGCGTTTGAAAAAACAGGGGCGCTTGGGCATCTAGCCCAAGGGACAGTCCCCATCGATGTAAAGTCCAGTATTTATAGGGGAGGGAAGATAGAAGGCAGTATACCGACGCATCGGGAGTCGCGTCGGCTCGTGTGAAACATCGTGTCAATTACAGCGCCGACCAACGACGAGTGGTCACGTGTCCCCTACATAATCAAGTGACGGTTGATCTCTCGGGGCTCGCGCCGGCGTACGCCAAATGTCAGATCAGTCGACAAGACGGCCAACCACACGCTGATGCGTGACATTCCATTTAATGTGCGCAGACAGCTTTATCAGGAATAGCAGTGGCGCATGCTAAACGTCAAACCGACCGACATCTAGCCCAATCCAGCGCGGACACGTGTCACTGTACATGTCAGTATCCAGAGCCATGATGAGGAGTATCTTCCAACACACGCCAGCCGTTCGAACAATCTGCCGACACAAGAGAACTCCATCTATCAACCTTGCCTCGACCAACTGACGCAAAGGTTGAGGGGCTATTGTAGGGACCGAAGGAAAATAATGATGACCGACTGACCTACTCAGCCTTCCGTCGGCCCGGCTTTAGCACGGAAAGGTCAACTCCAGTAAAGCACTCGGGGGTCAGGCCGGCGGTAGAGTTTCACGATGCTCCCGTCGGCCTAAGACCTTGGGGCTTCGGCAATGTCTCAGGGACAACAACCTTTTTGGTCTGACACACATGGTCCTTGTTTAAAGTGGAATCCTCCTCGAGGATAGTGTCCCGGAATATCCACACACAATATTGGCGCACGCAGGCCGACAAGACAGCTTTCTTGTGACCCGATGCAATTGGGTGGCTAGGTTGTCTGCCACGCACCTACATATTCGGTCAGACGCTCTACACGAGACAGCCTGGTCCAACAGCACGCACGCTGAAGCGCGTAGTGACGACACGCCATTGCACTATAAATACAGGCCTTGGAGCTGGAGAGAGGTACACAACTTTGACTACCCGAAACTTTGTCCATTCACTTTCTCTCTCTAAAGATCATCGCCTGACTTTATCATCGAAGGATTCACCGACGACTCCGTCCGGTAGCCTAACGTTTGCTTCTTGTGCAGCTAGGTTGGAAGTCCATCTGTTTGGACCGACGGTCATACTTGTAGGGCAAAGGAAGACAAACCCACCACTTCATTAGCCTATAAAAAATCAGCTCAATCGGATAATATATAAAATTTATTTAATCATTTGAATTTTCATCCAGTAAAACTGTTTAAAACTGTGAATAAAAATTCAAATGATTAAAGAAATTGTATACATTATCCGATTGAACTGATTTTTTACAGACTAATATAAAATAATATTTCAAACAAAACACCGAAATCAAATTTTTTGCGCGAACCCCGCTGTGATCCGCACACAAATTGTGTACGGATTATGTACACAAAATTGTATATGAATAGAAGGGCTCAATCGAGAATACTAAGTGCCTTTGTTAAGATTTGAGTGACAAATTTTAAATAGTCAAGTTAAAGTCAAATTCGATTAAGTTTGACTCGAACTTTGAACTTTTTCATCAAACGTAACAAGCAAAATAAATAAATAAATTACAAATAAATTGTCTACATATTTATTATAACAAATATAGTTATAGAAGTTTATATATATAACTTTTAAAAATTTTGATATGTACAATTATATATTTATGCATGTTATTTATGTATAAATTTGTACATAAAATCTTTATTTTGTACATATATTAGCGATAGCCCATGCCGATGGCACTGAATCCGTGTGAATGTGCTCTTAGTACTTGATTTTTACTTATGTATTCTTGGTAATTGACCCGTGTCTATGTACGAAATTTTGAAAATATATATTATAAAAAGATAATATGTATTTTTAAAATACATATTAGATGATATTGAAAATTCCGAGACATAGGTAATATGTATATCCTAAAACATGAATAATATGTATTAATTATGGTAACCAAATCTCTAAACATTGGGTACTAATTATTATTTCCTAATTTAAAGTAATCAAATCTCTAATTTAGGATAAATTAGTTATGTATATCTTTATATGTATATATTTTTAATTCGATCTCGGTCGTTAGTTTTGATCTAACGCATGTCTATATCTTTATATGTATATACGTTTATGTGTGGTCCCCACACCACCCTATTTTGTATAATAGATTTCAAATTCGTGAGCATAGTTGAATTGAATATTATTAGTCTCAGATTCGACATATTTATTAAATGGATCTAAATTGAGGTTTGTGTTTGGTTCTGGTACGAATTATTAAGTATGAACAGCTCATCGCATATTTTGTGTTGAATTGGTCACAATAAGCACTTTATAGCCTCTATACTGGTTCGGTCTCAGCTTAATGAGCTCGGTTACGGCTGAGCTGAGTCTTGCCACAAGGACGTAGAAATAGATCAACCTGAGGGCTCTCGTAGAGGCAACTCCCGACTTGCGGGATGAGAAAGAAGAAGAACCCACACCTCAA
>NMUG010003350.1:0-14887 GCA_002855965.1 Monotropa hypopitys
AACAGGTACCCGGCTGCACAGAGCAGATTTTTAGAAATTTTGTTTTGACGAACTACTTCATCTCCAACCTTCCTAACTCGATTTTTTTGCCTCAAAACTCAAAAATCAAATGTAACAAAGTGATTCTAACATGTATATGCTAAACATATTCAATTGGTGACTTTTAACAACCTTTGAACCTTCTCAAATCCCATGGATTCATCCAAAAAACTAGGGTTTTTCTCAAAAACGAATTTGATGTTTAAAACTCCGATCTAGCCCAATTGTGAAGTGGTATAAACTTACAAATTGCATTAATAGATTCACACTAACCTTAGGAATAATGTTGGAGAAGACTTCTTCCTTGGATTTCCCCTTCAAGGGCCTTGAATCTTCAAAACTCCTTCTTCCCCCCTGGCCTCTCTTCCTTTCTCTCAAACCTTCTCTCTCAACACACTAGTCTAATGAGGGAATGACCCAAAGAGACCCCTAAAATCAGATTTTTAATGTGAATGACCTCTTTGCCCTTAGTGAAACCTCAAAATCACCCTTGTTTGCCATCCTTCCCTCCTTATAATCTAATTTTGTATAATTGAGCATTTATATAAATGTATATTTATATAAAAATATCTAAGTATCCTTTTTTTTAAAAAAAACTCCTTAATTCCCACTCCACCTTCTAACATTTTTAGAATTATTATTAAAATAATCTATAATACGGAACGGGTATTACAAACAGCATCCACCATCTCCACCAAAAATTCCTTGAAGTCCACACACTGCTCTGTCATATGGCCGTACTGCCTGTGGTGGCTTCAGTTCAAACCGGTCGCCTCCAATTCCTCCTGATTTCCCCTTTGCTTTGCTGGCCACCTCCAAAATACTTCATTCTATAGGGGAAAAACCATGCAAAAAATTGGGACGTTGAAAATTGTCCTGATTGCCTTGCAAGACTCTAGTCCTGGTTTGGGCATCCTTAAAACTGGCAGTCCGCAAAGTGAGTCTGCTGTGCGGCTGAGACTGGTTCCATCTGCTCGGGGGAATCCTCCCGAGCTGCCGGTTTCCTCTTCTTCTTTCTTTTCTTCTTTGCTTCTGAATCCACCACATTAGTGCGGTGGAGTTTGTTCACAGTGCGGTCAGCTTCACGATATTGCTCTTCTTCCAGCTTTGCATGTTACTTCACCCTCTCCATGAGCTCTAGGAAGGTTTATACAGGGTTCAAGGTCAAGGACTCCCTTAGTTTCTCACCAAAGGAGAGGCCCAACCTGAATATGGAGACTGCCTGCTTCTCAGTGCAATCCTCGACCTCATTGTACATCTCTACATACCTTCCGGCATACTCCCGGAGATTCTCATTAGACCACTTTCTCAGCGACGTTAGAGAATCAAAATGTTTAGGAGCAGTGCAGCTGGTCATAAAGCGTCCAACGAATGTATCGACTAATTGCTCCCAAGAAGTTATGGACTGGGGTGGGAGTTTGTGATACCACATTAGTGCAGAACGCCCTAGGCTGGAGGCAAACATTCTACTGTAGAGGAGGCCATCACCCTTGTAGAGGATGAGTGCCTGTTGGTAGTCCTTCAAATGAGCGATGGGATCCACATTCCCATTATATTTCGGGAAGTTTGGAAGAGTGAAGCCCCTCGAATCCTATAAGAAGTGATCTTCCTTGACAAAGAAGATGATGTGATTTGCTGGACTGCGTGCTTTGCTGTGTCCTGAGCAGTTCCCCTGCCCCTGACGTGTTCGTCAATGTACCGTCGCAAATCAATTATGTTTTTTAGGGGTGCCTGACTCCCTCCCCTCTGATTCTGATGATTCTGCTGGTTTTGTGGCGCTTGGACGGGAACCTGTCGTCGCATTATTTTCTCTCTGAGGTCCGTCACTGAGGCAACTGATTTCGCCGGATTTGCCTCGTTTATGTGACTCCTTGTACGGCTGTTGCACTGGCTGGGTTGTTGGGAATCCCTTATCACATGCCTCCATCTCTGAGGGCATGGTAGATTCCTTCCTCCCCGGTTTCCAGCACGAACACGTCCTATGGCATTGGGTTCCATTCTCTGGCCCCTAACAGCCATGGGGTTTGTGTTGACCGTTTGCCTCCCTTGGTTATCTGAAATGTCAACTACCGGTGGCGCCTGGTTTGCCACCTTGGGATTTTGTTGCTGGACCAGACGATTCATCTCCCCCTCCAAACGCCTGATGGTTTGGGCTTAGGCCTTGACAATCTCCGCCAAATCTTCATCTCTGATTGATCTAGATCTTGATCTGGACTCATAACCCAAGGATAGGGTCCTGTTTTCTTCTTCGTCGGAATAGTAATTGTCATCCTCCATGGCGACGTACTCTTATTCCTCTGTCAGACGCCTTGCATCTGGAATTTTGACTTCCTTCCCCTTGTCAGCATGCTGGCTTGGGCCCCCTTGCATGACCCTCTGGAAACGAGAATGCCCTTTCGACTTCTTGGGTGCTGGGGGAGGGTCTAGATGTGTCTCCATGGCTCTTTCATCTGCCCCAGTACCCCTCCGTTGTCCTTCAACTTCGTTGCCTCGTCCTGCTGCCATCTTCTGCAAATTTCGCTCGAACTGATGGTGACTTTTCCACAATCAGATTTCCCAACAGACGGCGCCAATTGTGCGGGGATAAAACTTACCCCTGCAAATATACAGCTTTGACTTTGACTTTAATGACTTTTCTATTTCTGCAAATCTCTCCTTCCTGTGCTCCTGCTCTGTTTCTGCTTCAACTGCTCTTGGTATAAATCTACAACCACAAAGGTTAGATGATCCCCTAGCCCAGTGGCTTGGAAGGCCCTCCGATGATCAAGTTAGTCCCAGAAGAAGGAAAACTCAATCCTAATCAAAGGAAAAGAACGTTAAGAGTTGAGAGGAAATTTGGGCAGAGTTTCGTTACCAGAATTGCTGATTCCCGTTGAAGGAAGTAACAGTCTGCTTTTATACCTTAATGCGTCGTTCCATCTTTTTAACTCCTCATTAAAAAGAGGGGATGAATATAGACAAGAAACTTCTTGTCTCCTACCTAATTAACCCGTCGACTCTTCATCTCCCGCCATTTGGACTCCTTCTTCCATGTTTAACATACATTCCTGGCCTAATAATAGTTGGAACATGTAATGACCAATATCTTATTCATTAATCATTACTTGTACGCACCGCCCATGTTATGCCGAACTGATCACTGTCCCGCACTACAAATCCTTGCCGCATTTGGCCTAGCCTTATCCACAGCCGAGGTGTCACACTTGCACTTGGCTAACTAGACCTGCCGAGATGCTAGCCATAGTGCCCTAACCTCCATGCCGCACTCATAGGATGTCCTGCCCATTGGGCCTGACCTGATCCGTAGTACTACATGGGGTTAGGCCCACAATGAGCCTTATCTCGTACGTTGTAGTCCAAGTATCCCTTTAGAATACTTATCTGGCTAAATCCTTCTCAGCCCAAACAGTAGGTCCCTTCACAGGGCTCTCATGCTACATAGATGGCTAACCACAACAGGTCAGACATAATCTCATGAATTTCCTGTGGAGTTAGTACTAACTGAACTTAAGGGTATTACTGAGTTACCATGTATATTGCACTGTCATATGACTGTGCTGTCAGGGTACCGTGCTGCTGTCTACCGCATTGTTTGGACGTCAACCCTGCTGCGTTGACCTTATTACCGCAATGCCATATACAGACATCAGGTGCATAGTCATACCTTATATCCAGGGAATCCGAATTCACATGTCACGTGACTAATCCAAATTTATCTTACCACAATTACTAAATAAAGTATTTACAAATATTCCATTGTCTTGATTTTTTTTATAATTAGTTAAAATATTATTTTAAACTTTATTAACGAATCAGATTCTTCTCAAAAGATTCGGGATCAAAATGGATAAATTGTTTCTTAGATGAATGGTTCAGATTTGATGACGAACCATCCACCGGAGTGCGCTGCGATCCTCTACAGCATGCCGGGTTCCATCAGGCATGTGCATTTGGTCCTCTCCACACACGGCGATAAAGCACACCAACCCAAAAAGCGTCAACAATGCGATTCCGTTATTTTAACGGACGACACTAAAAAAAAGAACTTTTTGAAAAGATGAGAGGAGTGGGTTGGGATCCGAGAAAAGCTTGTGGTCGAGATCTCGGTGTTGCTATAGGTGACGGCCACTACGACGGCGACGAAAAAAGAGAGGCGGTGGCACTTGTAGCAGCGCCGGAGGTCATCCGCAAGCATAATAGTGTTTCGGAATAAAAAAAATTCGTAGAGAGAAAGGGGGAGCAGATTATGGGCATTTCTCCAGGTTTTCGCCCCTGATTTCATCTGATCTAAATGGCCATTTGTTTTGTCCGAGACATGGGGAAAGGTTGGAAAAATTAAAAAAGTATTGTTGATCCTTTTATTCTAATTCTGAGTTGATTTTTATTTCGGAGGTGCTTCGGCCACTTCGCCTGGTGCTTGGATCTTTCCGTATTTCTCTCTCTGTGTGAGAGAGAAAGAGATTGTTTTTTGTTTTGTTTTGCTGTTCGGAGACATCGCAGCGTGCTAGTTTTTGTTTCTATTATCGTACATTGGATCTGAAATACTGGAAGATTTCAGCCTTTCAGGCTAATTTGTTGATGTATTCTGGCGATCTCAGACGAACCGTCTCACAGCCGGTACGTGAATTTCGCCATGTTTTGGTCATTCTTCGTGTTTTTGATTTTTTGTTTTTTGCTTTGAATTTCGTTTGGTTCTCGAGAAAATTGAGATACTAAAAGACAAGAAAAGAAATTTCGGAACTTTTATATGAGCTTGCAAGAACGGTAGCTAACGTCCGCCGAAATTGACCTTTTTTTCTTGCTCTGCCATTTTATGGATGTCTGCATATTGTTTCTGGGCTCGAAGAAGACAATAATGAATTTTACTGTTTCGATAGGTCGAAACTCTATTAGTGGAGTGGGGTTTCCCTTGTTATTCGGTGTAAATTTTATTTTCCATCATGTATCCTACCCCCCCCCCCCCAATTCATGAGATTCAACCTGTAATCGAAAAGATATACCTTGAGTATGTTTAATCTAGTCAGCAAGTTCAGTAATATGCATAATGTAATAGAAAGGATATACCTTCAAAAGATGTTCGCTTAAGTCCTTTTCGTTGCTATGTCTGTCCTTTTTCTCATAACCACAAGTTTTTGGTCATAATGTTTATATTTTGATACAACTGCTGTCACCTCTAATCACTGCACAAGACTCCGTAGATTAGACATTTATTTTCTTATCCCTTCTGCCAGCATTATTAGAATTCTTAGAAATAAAGCCTTCATCTCTCAGCTAGTTATTTTGCAAACACAAAAGTGAATGTGTGTTCATATTCCTCTGCCATTAGATCTTAAACTATAGACAGTGTGTTGATTCAATACATATTGTGTATTGTGACATTTGCAGTAGAAAAGCATCAAGGGGAGAACACTTTGCTTTTATGATAATGTCGTTCAAGGGCATATTTCGTCACTTTAGAGAAATGAAAGATGGTTCTAAGAATAAGTCAAGGAGTCGAGCAGATAGGAAATGTGTGCTTGGCCGTGGAAGATCACATATAGCCCCTGAAAGTTCTCCATCTCCATCGACATTCTTGGTTCAGGAGAGCCGTTGGGCGAATTTGCCAACTGAGTTACTTCTTGACATAATTCAGCGACTAGAAGCTAGCCAGACCTTGTGGCCTGCACGGAGAGATGTGGTTGCTTGTGGTGCAGTTTGCAGACTGTGGAGAGAGACAACAAAAGAGGTCGTGAGAACTCCTGAGCAATGTGGGTTGCTCACTTTCCCCATCTCAGTAAAGCAGGTTGACCGTCAACACCCCTTTCCAGTTTCCCCTTTCCCACCCACATACTTGCCTTTGTTTTTGTTTTTGTGTTTTTTTGTCTGCTTTCTATATACTGAATAGGTGTTCTTTGTTTCTTTATTACTTTAAATTTGGATATCAGCCAGGACCAAGAGATTCTCCAATCCAATGCTTTATAAAAAGGGAAAGGGAAACATCGATGTATCGATTGTACCTTGGGTTGACTCCTGGTAAATAATCCTATGATTTCTCTCTTCTGTTCCTATGAATTTCTAGGGGTTGAATAAACATTGTGATGTGTTTGAAAACTTTTAACTACACATCTTATTTGACTGTGACTGTCCTAGTCGTCATGGATAATCCCTTGTTAACATAACTTACATTGTTAATACTTTGTTATGTTTTTACCCTTTTAGTTAATCTTTAGATGTGTAGTATTATTATCCATAGAAGGGTTTGGTTGCATCATGTATGAATGACTTTAGATTTGGTTGTGAAAACTTTTGATTCCTGATTCAATTTAGCTACAACATAGCAACATAACATAACCCATGTTGTTCCTAATCATTGAGCGTGTGGGTGGAGGAAGAATTGAAGACAGACATAATCTTTGTCAATATGCACAAAGTGTTTGATTTCATAAAACCGCTAAAACAATGATCCTCCTATACCGTAAAAAATCGAGTCGAGTCTCTAAAGGAACATTTTTTTTTGCAAAATCATGCACTCAAATCAAAGCCAAAAGATATCAGAGATGGTAGACCCAGAGACCCAAATCATTTTCTATGCACATTATTACTATGTTTTCTTCATTCAACGTCCAGAGCATCAGTATTACACAAATCCTTGTTCAATTTAGTTGCAGACTATGTAGCATGGACAATGACACGGATACAGGAATTTTTTTAAAATGAGGATACGGACACGGCATGTACACGCCAATTAAATATAATATTATATATATTCAAAAAATAAAAAATGAATATCAATATGACAATATTTAATGAAAACAATACAACCATGCTAATTAGCAAAAACATATATTTCAATATACAAAAGTTTCAATATTGCAATACAACCCACACGGAAGTAAAAAAACATTCATTCTAAGGTGAAAGAAGACACAGAAGCTCATACCTTTTAATCCAGAATCAGTCACCAAGATTGTATTTGTTTCTTATATAAGCTTTCAGTATTATAAATTGATTTTTGTCATGTTTCCTTCGGTGCGCAAGTTGAGACACGGGTGCCCCTGACTTCAAAATAATATATTTTATTGGACACGCCATGTGGCATGTTCCTTATATGTTCCCGAGTGTCCCTCGATTGTCATACCTCATACGTGTCTAACACGGATACGGTAATAGATTAGGAGTGTCCGTGCTTCATAGGCTGCAGGATAAAAGATGATGAGATATTTTTTAAACTATAATCTACGTAATTTTCCTTGTCAAAACTGTAGACCATTACAAGGCTCTTGTAAGGTGATTCCAGATGATGATTTTGTTTGTACTTCCAGCACTGTCAGGGGATGTCAGCAAACTGTTGTTGGCAGCAAGAAAGGTCAGAAGGACAACAAGCACAAAATTTATAATATCCTTGGCAGCTGATGATTTCTCTCAAGCTAGTGATACTTTTGTTGGGAAATTGAGGTTACTTTTAAGATCCATATCCTTTTCTTTACATCATTTGATTCATTTTTCATGTAACTAATGAGAAACGTCTTGAGCAGCTCAAATTTCCTTGGGATCAAGTTCAGTATTTATGACTGCCAGCCTCCTTGTGATCATGCAATCCAATCTAAGACTGGATCACTTCAAAATTGCTATTCAACACAACAATTATCTTCTAGAGTATCAACTACTAATCACAATGTGGCTACTATATCTTATGAGCTCAATGTTCTTCGTACCAGAGGACCAAGGAGAATGCTTTGTGCAATGCACTCAATACCCATCTCCGCAATTCAAGAAGAGGGCACTGCTCCTACTCCAACCTTTCGTAGTTGCCGTGATGAGCAATGTTCTCTTCTCACAGGTGCAAAAGGGAAAGATTTCTTAAAATTCGGCTCAAGTAGTCCTTCTGAGCCTCTTGAATCATTCCACGATTCAAATGACCCACTGATGTTGAAGAACAAAGCTCCTAGATGGCATGAACAGTTGCAGTGTTGGTGCCTGAATTTCAAAGGACGTGTCACAGTGGCTTCTGTGAAGAATTTTCAGCTGGTGGCAGCGGTTAATTTGTGCCAGAATGTTCCAGTCGCAGAACAAGAGAAAGTTATATTACAGTTTGGAAAGATAGGGAAAGACATATTTACCATGGATTACTGTTATCCACTATCTGCCTTCCAAGCCTTCGCAATCTGTTTAAGCAGCTTTGACACCAAACCGGCATGCGAATAATCATAGTGTGAACCCTACGGTGGCCTTGCTCATACTCTGATTCTGTAGAAGATGGTTTTATATTATCTTCAAAGGAAGTCCTTGGTGTTCTCTTTTTTCCATCAGTACCTTTTTAGTGTTGGCATTTTTGTATGTAATGGCAGTGAGCTGTGTAATGTGTTTCAATTGTGAAATTGTATAATTTGCTGAATGGCTGTTTTGCAGCTGTTCTTTGGAGCAAGTAACTGTAACACTTTCTGGACGTGTATGCTTACTTGTGCAGGAATTCAGATAATCTTCTATCTGCAAAGAGATTTCACTCTAGTGTATTTGATTCCTTAGGTGTTCAAGAGGTGGATATTTCAATGCAAACTGTAACAAATTTCAAAATATTTGCAACTGCAGAATACCACTGTACTATAACATTATGGATGATGTACCATCCTTATTATGAATTTGTCAGAAGCATTGTTCTGCAATATGTACACAAGTATTCTATATCTGCTGGTTAAAACGCAATCAGTAATGAAATCTAATTGGTTAGAGAATATCTATCTCATTATTTTTGCTCTTCTCCTTGCAGCCGTAGTGGCAACCACGACGTCTTGATTTTTCAGGGTTATATGGGTCCGAGTCACTTGATTCCATGAAAAGCCCTCTCAGGCATCTTCTTCTAACTGTGGGCTCATAAGTAAGCTTTTGTGCAGGTGTAACATTGACTTCAGCCTTACGAGTTTCAATGGACTCCATATTTGTATTTGGCTTGAAAGGTTCTGTCTGGTCGCTGGAAAGAACCAGCTTTACGCCAGGATCCCTTTCGGTAATTGAACTGTTAAACATAACGGAGTTGTTGACACCCTGCACATTGCTGTTTATAAATGATTTTGATTCCTGGTTTGCGTCAGTTTTTGAATAAGGTGACATTCTTCCCTTGGAGTTGCTCTCTCTGTTGGTGGTGTTCTCATCTGGGTTGATCTTATAGCTCCGATGGATGTGGACTGTCCCTTCTCTTTCTGACTCTGAACCTAGTTGCATTGATGCTCCCCTGTTTTCACCAGCTAGGGTTATAACATTGACCAGCCTCTCATTCAATGGGTCCTTTTGTTGATGAGTATTCTTGTGAACTAACTTCAAAATGTCGCCTTTAATCTCTTTGTGCAGGGGAACCTTTTCCCCATTTGATATGTTGGGCTTGTGACCAGATTCACTCACTGTGGTTTTGTCCTTCAAATTTAAATTCACAGTAGGATCTGCTTTTCCGTGAGAGCTGGAGTTGGATATCGTTTCCTTCTTGCCGGTATTCTCTTCTTCCTCCAGCTGCTTTTGTTCTGCATCAAAGGCAATGGTTGGATGCATTTGGGTTGGTACTTCCGAGCCTGGCACTGCAGAGAGAATCTCAGCAACACCATCGATTTTCCCCTTGCTTCCATGTTTCTGCAGTGTTTTCCTCCCTTCTATAGTGACTCCTGGATTTCCATCTGATTCTTGGATGGATTTAGTTTCGGCATTCACAAGGGAAGAATCTGAATTCTGGGGGAGAACAGGAGTCTCCACAGCTGATGTGGATGTTTGTGTAGGGGATGTAAGACGTACTGATGCTTCTGAAGGCTGTGCTAGCATTTCATTAGGCTGAAAGCTCATTTGGCTCTGTGTTTGGTTCTGAGCATTTAGAACATTCTCAGATGCTGTTTCTGCCATCGGCCGCAGCTCTTGTGACTGAAGCTCAGACCTAGCTGACTTTGGTTCTTCTTCAGACTCAGATGAGGGGTGCTCAGTGGAGGAGGGTTGAAAGGTTATTGGGCTCTGAGTCATGGGTTGTAAATTTTCTGATGGAAGAGGGGTCTGAGTGTCTGCTTCTCCCGGTACTGATTGTGCTTGAGTGGTTATGAGAGATGGAGAAGAAGGTGGCAGTGAGAATGTTTGGACAGAAGGCTGAGAGGCCAATTTGGGTGGTGGTGGGGATTGCGGCTGTGGCGTCTCTTGTAATAGTTGTTGAGTCTTGGCCTGGTGTTGAGGGGATGCCCGAATTGGTGACAGAAGTTGAGTGGAAGATCGGGATTCAGTTGCCACACGGGATGGTGACGGGGTTTGAGATGTGCCTCGTGATTGGGTTGATGCCCGAGATGGTGATGACACTGGTTGATGACTAACCCGTGATCGGCGTGATCGAGTGGTTGCAGCTTGTGTAGTAGGAGGTGCTTGTGGCGGGGCTACCCCTGGATGTCTAATAGGTGGGCGAGTAGGTGTATTAGTGGGCTGGATAGGCCCTATTGGGCTTTCGGCTGTTGATGGTGCTGGTGGCCGAAGAGGAGCTGGTGTTGCTCGTAACCAGGGGAGACGGAATCGTAAGCTCTGTCTTTGTTCTGCCATAGGGGGATACAGAAAGGTTAAAACTGGTGAAAGAAATGGACGAAGATTTATGATCATTTCACAGATTTGAGAATGGGGTAAAAGAGTATGAATAATTTCTGTCTTGATACCTTGGATTTGCATTTGGACTTTCGTGTTGTCTTTCCACTTATTGATTCCTTCCTTCTTTGAGGACGAAGCGTTTGCCGGGATTTGTGGGATTCTTCAGACTGATTTTCCTTCAGTTTCAGGTTCAGTATCTGGTTTCTATCAGGCTTTTGAGTTTCCAATTTCCGTCCCATCCCAGTCCAAACAAGGGGAAAATAGTGGATTATGCGATAGTAATGTTTTTATTAGATTGTGATTGAAAGCAAGGTTTTGATTACCATACTGGTTTTTCTACTGGTATGGTACATATAGGTATCATGTCATTCCGAGTCAAAAGTAAATTTATAAAAACTAAGAATTAATTAGCACTCCATAGAATACCGGCTAAGACCGTGTATCGTCTCGATTCGTTTTGCCTAACTTCTAAATTAATTCGTTGAGAGAAAAGGAGTTGATCGATTGGTTGTTGCAATTTAATCTAATTAAGAAACTGGAATTGATTTTACTTAACATTATGTAAAGAAAATTTAGGGTTTTGAATTCACTCTTATTGCATAAAAATGTGTTTGACATAAATTAGGTAAATATTGGAATTGATAGACTAATGTTCGTGTAGAACTCGATCCTAAATAAAAAAAATAAGTCTAACTTAAAGATACCAATTTGATGGAAAGATAAGAAATACGAATAAATTAAGAATCAATTAAGTTCTGGGGATTTAAATGCAAGAATTAGGGAGAAATTGTAATTTCACCTCAATTACGCATAATTTGTAAACTTGTTTGTAAACTTGGAAGGGGGATACTACATGTATGAATACAAGTACATATGCGTTGAATCAAACTAATCATATCCATTTCGTTGGAAGAAAAATTGTGTAGAGGAAGAGAGAGAGAGAGAGAGAGAGAGAGAGAGAGAGAGAGAGAGAGATGGGTTGGTGGAGAGGTTAGGAGATGGAAGCTATTCTTCTCGAATTAGAAGAGGAAGAAGATCAACCTAGGAGTCCGAAAAACCCATGAAACTGAGGTAATTAAAAACATTTTTAATTGGTAGTTTGAATTTCCATTTTGGTGAGTATATATATGTAGAGCGTAGTATAGATTTGGAGAAGATGTAGAATTTTTGAGAGATCGAATTCATAAGAAACCTATAAAACATTTTGCACACCAGAACTCAAAAAAAATCATCACACAACCGAAATCCTGGTTACCAGTAACCTAAGGAAGCTGGTTATCGGTAACCTAAGAAAGCAAGTTATCGGTAACCTGTCTATTTCAGAACAAAAACCCAGAAACAGAAGCTTCGGTTACCGGTAACTTGTTTGGGCTGATTATTGCTAACCTGCATAGACCGAGCCTAGCATCAGGCTGTCCATCGGTGTGATCGGTGGAGCCACCGGTGCCTATGCCGGCCCCCACGCCGGTGCAGGGGTTGTTTTGAAAAAAATTGGGAAAAGTTTGGGAAATATTTGAAATATAAAATAAACATATATTTGGGTTGGAATCAGAATTTAAGAAATATTAATACCGGATTATTTTGATACATTGAGAAGAAATAATTCAATCCGAGGCATTTCAAAGCCCATAAATCCTTAAAAGGGAGTATGTGACTTTACTAGTTACTTTAAACATTCCTTAATTTATTGAATATGGAAAGCATGTATACATTAGCTATCTAACTTGAGACATATATGTGATAGGAGCATGCTAGGGGAATGTGTTGTGTGAAATATGTTTGAAATATGATATTGGGCTCATTTAGAGGCATGTTGAGTTGATTGTTTACTTGCAAGCATAATTAGTACTATATGTGACGTGGGAGACAATTTAGAAGCATGGTAGGAGGGGAGAAAATGTGTTTTATGCTTAACTTAGAGCATCTTAAGTTGTGTATGGCAATGTCTGGTTTATTACTTTATACATATAAGCATGTGGTATCCTTCGTGATTAGTTGTGAATCATTGGCATCATTATAATGGCATAGTATGATTTAGTGTATTATAAGTGAGGATTGGAGATAAGATAGAAAATAGATGTGTCACGACCCAACCTGATTAATTATCAAAGTAATCACCGGATTAGTGATGTGGCAACATCATAGGAACATATTACAACTAACAACAACTCTAAATATAACCATAACTGAAAAACTGGAAGCTGTTGCTCTCATATATACAATACAAGTGATGATACAACGAGGCTCAACAAACTGGGTATAAATAAGATTTGAGTCCAAATAAACTGAATAAACCGGTAGTACTGGATAACATCTCATCCTGATACAAACTATTGAAATAAATTTGATCATCTACTAAGAATTGAAACTGAACGGACAGA
Organism: Monotropa hypopitys; assembly: GCA_002855965.1. Lineage (NCBI taxonomy): Eukaryota > Viridiplantae > Streptophyta > Magnoliopsida > Ericales > Ericaceae > Monotropa > Monotropa hypopitys. The sequence goes on from NMUG010003350.1 coordinate 12,996, forward strand.
ACTTTCACACTAACTACTGCGCTGCAGCTGAACATGTGGACAACGCTAAATGTGATTACCTAGAAAACGTGTAAAAATACGTCAGCACGACGACGTGGTGAATATATAAGTACAATGTAAATAAGAACAATAACTAGTGATAAAACCCATTTCCAAATACCTTGTATCTTTTATCGCAATTCTTTTCAAAACATAAGGTTTCCCCATTTATTTCTAATCTCATATATCAAATCCATTATCTTAAAACTTATGAATTTCTTTAATATAAACACTTTTTCAAAATATTTTCCTCTTTTCCTTTTCAAATACCTTCCCAAGTTATGCTTCTCAAAATTCCATTTACAATTATCTCTTCTCAATAAGATTTCCATCGGATCCAATATTGATCCATCAAACATTTGTATTATCTTTATTATATTTTACTACTAATATAGCCAAAGGTCATTCAAATCCGTTGACCAACGTTAATTCCAGATCTGTTACCCAATAAATCATTCCCGATAAGACACATGTGATGAACTTGGGGGGTGATCCACCTCGCTACGGCAAGGTAGATAGCACCATATCCTCCATGTGTGAATATATATATATATATACTGATCAACAATGCCTTGTAGGCCATAATGTCACGCTCATGAAAATTTTAAAATATAATTTCGGAAATTTTATAAAATTATTTGGAGATCATTGGAAATTTTGGGGATTTTATGACATGTCTTAGAATTTATTGGAATTCTAGGAAATTAATTAATATTTAATCAATTGTTTCCAAATTCCACAATTTTAATTCCGTCTTTATTTTCTATATCAAAATAGGCCTCTGCCTATTTCCATCCCCTTTGCTGCATATCGAAATGGGCATGAAGCCCGTTTCCCCCGTAGCCCTTATATATCGAAATGGGGTTTGTTCCCTCTTGTCCCTCATTTCGATATGCCCCTTTTTGGGACCTCACAGTGCTATTTGTATTTCGATATGCATGAGGATTGCATATCGAAATACAAAGTGGACTATGCCCCATTTGCTCAGGCTATATATCGATATGCAGGTGATACGCTTGTCGCGAGTGCGTCAAAGATAATATTTATAACCGTGATTTAACACTACTTGTGCAGTAGCGGTAAGTCAGGTGTCGATCACAAGGAATGTGAATGGTCTCCTTTAATTAGATTGGGTTCCTACGTTAGTTTGACAAAAGAAAAGAGTTTGATTGGTTTGGTGATTTTTGATTTAAACTAATAATTAAAGTGAATTGATTGCTAAATTAATTGGAAAACTAATCTAGGATCACGAATCTACTCTACCCGTAGTATTGTAAGTTTGACAATACAAGCCATTATTTGGTTCGAACAATCCACGGTATGTGTCACTCATACGGGATTCAATCAAGAGGATGATTCTGTATCGTTGAACAGCATGGGGTATCGCCACTTGGCACGACCCATCTTACAAACATGATCCGTCTCAAGTGGCACGGACCATCTAATAGCACGGATCGTCTTATGGTGCATAACCCATCTTATTCATCCAATAGCAACTAGTGAATATCCTTGCATGAACAAGAATTGAATCGAAAGCATTGAATCAAATATATAAATATCTCAAGCTCATACAATCTACCAAATAATACACGGAAATACCTACAATACATTGGGTGAGAGCATCATCGATAACCTAGAGGCGGAGCCTAGCCGGCCATGGAGGTGGCGGCCATCGATGGAGGAGAGGAGAAGAGAAGAGAGGAAGAAGAGCTCTCAAACCCTAGCCTCCAAGAGAGGATTAGGGATCCAAGAATGAATAAAAAAACGTCCTCTCATAATTACATAATACCCTTATATAGTTCCCCCCAAAATCCCTCTCAAAACACTTCAAAAATCTAATTTAAAATTCAAAT
>NMUG010003351.1:0-14887 GCA_002855965.1 Monotropa hypopitys
TATTTCTCTCTTGACTCCTGTTGCAGCTATGATATGTGTTTCATTTATATTAGAAAAATGCAAATCTGGGCCTATTTATAAAAATAATTAAATATTTGCATGTTAATTTTAATAAATAAATTTAAATTTAATGTTAATTTTATTTGTTCCATTGCATGTTCATTTTATTTTAAAAAATTATTCAATATTTTGTTGAATAAAAAAATTATATACTCTATTTTTTGGTAATGGTAGGTACTTTCAAAGTGTCGAATGCACGAATCAGTAACAAAAGACACTACTAACACTCAAAGTTTCATAGTACATTTAGATATTGTGTTGTACTTTCTATTCTATCGCCCATACCATTGACACGGACTATACCGAAAATACAGATTGAGTGTCATTCATCATGAGTGCCGAATGCACGGATCACTGCCGAATGTATTACTAAAACTGAAATTTCGTTGTACTCTTAGATATTGTGTTGCGCTTTTTATTCTGTCGCCTTATGTCATCAGTACATGCTATACCAAAAAAATGGATTGAATGTCGTCACTTTATTTAATAAAACCATAATAGGAAGTTTGGAGGAGTTTGGATTGAGTTTAGACAAAATATTGATCTCACTAAGAAAATTGACTATAAATAGTCTGCATATCGATATGTGAATAATCGGTGAAGAACACATATCGATATGTGTTTAATTTCTCTCTAGTCTTTGGCCTAGAGATGTTTTGCATATAGAAATAAGATGACACATATCGATATATTGTATAAGGATATATTGAAATGTGGTTTATTGCTCTATAGATTTTGGATAGCGAGGAATGTTGCATATCGATATGTGCAAGAGAATATAGCAATATGTAAAGGGTATGTTGGAATAGGTATGTTTAAGGATCAATCGATATATGAAGGAAAAAGGGATTGTATATTGAAATGTCAAGGAAATTGACTACATGTTGATATGAAAAGAAATAGTGTATCGAAATGTAAATTGAATGCATGTGTTGTGAATTGAACACTCGGTGGAATTTTGTTTGTATTCGATTAAGAATCAAACCATTGAGTGGATTCATGTATTCTCAAAACAAATCATAGAAAATTGTAGAGAGAGAAAAAAGAGAAGCCGAGAGAGTTAGAGAAGAGAATTCGAAGAGGATTTGCTGAGAAATCAAGCATAAAAGGTTCGGAGATTCAATCAATTGGGTAAGAATTATACTCAACCCTTAATATATCGAGAAATAGTGAATCAAATCTGGGTTTGTGTTATTTTTGGATTAAAATTGAGTTTTGATGAAACAAGGATTTGGATTGGGGTTTGAAGGATTTTTAATAAAATTGATAAATTTAATTAGCCTTAAAAGTGGTAAAATAATTATTGATGTGTATAGATGCTTTTATAATCGGTTAATAGTGTCGAATTTGGGATATAAATGGTTGATTGATCTGAAAAATCGAATAAGGGAAGAAGACGAATAGTGAAATGAAGCTCTGGGTTTCTCAATGAACATGTTGCATATCGATATATGAATTACTCATATATCGATATGTGAAGATTAAATAATCATTCAATATGTATTAAAACCACATATATAGATGTGTTAAAACCCCATATATCGATATGTGAAGTCTGTTGAACCAATCAGTATATAATAAATGAAACATATATCGATATGTGTAATATATGAAAACCAATTGGTATGAAGTTGAATGAAATGCATATCGATATGTGTAACATATGAAAACCATTTGGAATATGTATAAGAAGGACGTATATCGATATGTGTGTTAAATGAGATATATCGAAATGTGAACATGACTGAGTATTGTGACATGTGAACAGAGGTAACACATATCAATATACAGTAATCTATATATCGATATGTTTGGATTTTGATGGAATTTGACAAATTAGAAGAAAATGAAATGAAATAGAATTAAATGGAAATAAATAAATGATAGGGATAAATAAGTTCTGTAATAGTTGTATTTATGCAATTCTTTTGCATTTGAGATATATTTTTATAGATATTAACATGTTGACTTTATCAAGTGATAAGGAGGGCATGTCCGAGGTGCCAAAGGATTATGTACTTTTATCTACGAATTATCTGTGAGTTGTTTTGGATTTTATATGTCTTAATAAGACGTTTTTAATTGTTTAATATTCATCTTTATTCCTTAAATGTGAGTTGTTATGAATACGTTATTGTATGTTAAGGCATTAACGAAAAGGATAAAAGATGAGAGTAACGAACTTAAAATGACCTAACGGTCGAAGGAAATGTATATGGCAATTATGTCGGTGATAGCCCGAATGGGCGTTGAGTATGGAAAATATATGTCGGTGGTAGCCTGAATAGGCATTATGAATGGCGATTAAGCTAAATTTGGTCTGAATGGGCGAGGATTATAGTCTTAACGGCCGATGTGAAATGGGTAAATGCCTAACCTATAAGGTATACCCGAATTATAAAATATGCGTTACATAAAAGAAGTGGAACGAAAAAAAAAACACCTTATCTTGTTACATTTGATTGTTCTCCTTTCATTTGATGTTGAGTATGATATTGTCGTATTGTCTTTATTTAAATATGACCTAATGGTCGAAGGATGGTCCACCACTAGCATAAGATGTCCTAGCTGGAAAAACACACGGTAGTTAAACCATTATGGATTAGATTTTGTTCACTTGTTGCATAATGGGATATTTGTATACATTAATAAAATGGGTTGTATAATTTACATTCCGCTTAAAACTCTGCACTGTAATAGTTTGATAGCAGTCTTAAGTTTTTAAAATTTAGTTGTTGGTTTGGAAATTTATCACAAATTTTGAGAAGTTTTTTTCATTTATCCTTGGGATTAATAAATAGGATTGGTAACATGATTTGTTTTGACTATGATTGCCACGTCTCGTGTCAGCATGGCCATTAGGGCTACATTTCTGGGGCGGGGTGTGATAGATTTTGGTATCAGAGAGTGGTTACTAAACTGATATCTGAGATGTGGTATGGGTGGTAATCTAGTAGTGGTCCATAAGAGGTAGATGAGTCTCGATGTTAGGAATTCACTAACATGTTAGAATAGTGGTTATCCATAATGTGTTGTTATGTATTTGATATGTTTAAATCAGGTCATATAGAATTGGAAGAGGATGTGATCAACATAAGCACGAATCTTCTTCAGGGTCAACTAGAGTACCGAGAAAAAAAGTAAGGGCACCGACTGAGGGTGCGGGAGTCCAAGAAGGGGCTATACCTGCTGGGGACATGGGAACGGAAAGATTATTGGCAACATTTTTGCCATGGAAGACTCAAATAGCTGCATCAACAAGTTCTAGTACCAATTTGATAGTGGATTTTAAACAGCTAATGCCAACAGAGTTTGGGGATACCGTTAATCCAATCGAAGCAGAGGATTGGTTAAAATCTATTGAAAAGGTGTTGTCTATAATGGGAGTCATCGATTTACAAAAAGTGATGTTGGCTACATTCAATTTAAAGGGGGAATCTTTAGTGTGGTGGGAAGCAATTCCAAAGACATCTTACCGCACCAATTCCTAGAATTTTACCAATATTATCACAGGAGATTACTTGGGCACAATTTGTTCAATCATTCAATGATCAGTATTGCCTAGAAGCTTACCAATTTGCCCAAGAAGTAGCATTTATTGACTTGAAACAAGAAATAATGATTGTACCTGAGTATGAAGCTAGATGTGGGGCTTTGTCACGATATGTGGGAGATATGGTTGATACCGACGCAGAGAAATGTCAAAGATTTCAAAAGGGATTATAAGACAATATTAGAACACAATTGATGTCATTCAAACAAAGAAATTATGCTAAGCTTGTAGACATGGCTTGGTAGATCGGAAAAGATTTACAAGAAATGTATTCGAATATGGAACAATTCAAGAAAAGAAGAATGGATTTTGGGCCATCGGGAAAATTTACTGGTGGAAGTGTAAGTTCCAAGGGTGATTATCATGCCTCAGGTTTTCAAACCTTTTTTTGAAATATAAAATATGACAACATTGGACAAGTACTAAAACTCCTACTCAATCCAAAGTGCGGAAAATAAAGGGGTCCAAAAATAATAACAATCCGAGTACATGAGTTTTAAAGAATCACTAAACTCGCCAAAACTAGAATACCGATGATCAACTCAAGCAAGCTCTAATACAAGGATGATAGAATCCAAAATCCTCCTATAGGAATAGGAATCCGTACCTAAAAATAGAAGGTTAGGCAAAAGCCTAGTAGAGATAATCTATAACCAAATATCCCTAAAGTTGTGACAATATATGTGAGTGCAAGAAAAGTAAAGTATGCAATGCAATGAAGACTATTTTCATGTCTTTAAAACCCCATTTGATTCTTATACCATTTTCCAGTTCCTTTTCGTTCCAAAATATCTGATCTATCAATTTCATATGACTTTTTCAAGACTCACTCAACTTGACAATATCAAGGAGTTTCCTTTTTAAAACAATTTCATTTCTCTTCCAAAAATTCAATTTCTTTTCATTCCATTAGAATTTCTTTCAAAGAGCTCAACTTCACAAAATCAAGGAGATTGGTATTTTTCATTAATCATCTCAACCTTGACGAAATAAGGGAGGCAACCATCGAATTCCACATCTTCTCAACCTTAACAAAATTAAGGGAGTCACGTATCATAATTATCTTTTTATTATTAGATTCATTAGGTTTCGGCTAATTCTGTGGTAGGAGTTCGTTAACTAAGCTACCCGTAAAGTTCCTCGTATTACCTGACTCGTCGGGAGAACCTAGTCAAGCCCCTATTGTGCAATGTCATGGGTGTATATCCACCCAAGGAATCAAAATTCCCGAATAATATATAGCCAACCCAATTCCTCTATCATGTTTAGACCAATTAAAACATTCAATTTAATTTTTCAATATGGCATCCATAGCTCCTAATCTAATATATTGATCAAAAACATGATTTTATCAAATTGCTTTCAAAACATTGATTTTCAATAGTCAATAAGGTCATAGGGCCACTTTTCAATAATCAATTTCAATCCAAGTTCAATATCCCAACAAGACCCAAATTAGAATTTTCATAAAAATTGGGGATTTCATCAAATTAGTTTGGGGATCTTAAAATTTAAAATCAAGTGAAGTCCATAGATATACTATAAACCCAAATACCCCATCAATTGCTTTCAATTTTATCAAACTTTGAAATTATGAGAAGACCCACATTTAGGGTTTCATGAAAATTTTGGGCTTTTAAAAATTAACTTAGGAATCTTGAAATTAAGGTTACTAGAAGTCCTTTAAGACTCATATGGGCATAAGCCCTCAAGGAATTGAAGGGCTAACATAACCCACAAACTCGAATACAAAAAAGATCCTCAAAAACTTAAAAAACTTTGAGGGAGAAGAGAGAATACCAACTAAGGAGATACATAGGATAGAAAACTCTACCTTTCCATGTAAACCACGAACAAACCCTAGTTGAGGGCTCTTGATGCCACCAAGATCCATGTACACCAATGGATAGCCCTTGATCTCGTCTCCAACGTTAATGAATATGATTTCTCCAAGAACCCACTCAATCTATTGGAATACAAGAGACAAGGGAGAGAAAATCTTGAGTTATTAAGAGATAAAATGAGAGACGGAAGAGAGAGAAGTGTTCTGAACTAAAATGAGGGTTTTCCCCTCTAAGAGGTGTATTTATACCACAGGCAAAAGACCAAAACACCCTTCATTAAAAACCCAAATAGTCAAAAATTTAACTCTCGAATTACCGGTAATGCAGAGCTGTATTAGCGGTAATTGGAGCCTCTGCATCTCTCCCCCAAGCCTCTGCACACTCTAACCCTCCGCATTATCGGGAATTGTCCCTTGCATTACCGGTAATGCAGGCCTCTGCTTCTCCCTACTCTTTCCTCTTCTCTAGTTTTCCAGTAAAAGAGGTCACTCCCATTTCACTTTTCCAGTAAAGGAGTCCCTCTCCTCTCTTCTCCCCTTCGCGCTTTCCCGATAATTGGCCTTACCCTTTTCTTTTCTCCCGCAATCTCTTTCCTTCTACTCTCTCAGTAATGGGCTTGGCCCTGCCCTTGCTTTCCCGCAACTCTCTTCCTTCTCTTCATACTTTTTCTGGTAAAGAGGGGACCCTCTTCTTCTTTCCCACAATTCCTTCTCTCTTTTCCAATAAAGAGTGGCCTCTCTTCTTCTCCCAATTTCCGAAAAAACAGTTCACCTATCTCTCTCTCTCTCTCTCTCTCTTGTCAGCTCTACTTCCTCAACTATCATCCAACACCTAAAACTCAATGCCAAGCCAACCTCTTAAAACCTTATCACCTACTTCAAACTCCACTTCTTACAAGAGAGGTCCCCTTCCAATGTGACAATCCAACAACTTAACTTAATCACTTGGAACACTCTCAATCAAGTCAAACTTCCAAAATGTAAAGTTAACCACCAAGGCCATACTAATTTCATCTCCTAGGGAAAACCACATTCATTCCATTACCAAGGTGACCTTGTCATTCTCTTAATCCTCCTTCAACACACCAAGCATACACCTAATACTTCCCAAGGTTAGTCCCTTCAATTTGGATCTATAACTTCAAACCCAAACAAACCTTGCCCAATCAAGATCAGCACCTCCAAATCCTTGACCGACCAATGCCAAGGTATGGTTCAACATGAGGACTAACTTATTTAGGGGAAATCATTTATTCAAATATGAATAAAATCATTTTAAAATCCCTTTAAAATTCTAGGACCTAACATCTCATCCATCTTAAAAGAATTTAATCTTTGAAATTTCATCGGAACATGGATATAGATAAGAGAGCAAATACACCAAGGGTTTCCAACTACCCTGCAACTTCTTTCACTCATTTTGGCCAAAACTCACCCAAGTGTCATTGGGGTCAAGAACTTCTTCTAACATAGAAGAACATTCAAAGATCTTGAACTTAGAATTTATGGGGAACCTTCTCAAGGACCAAACATGCCAAGTAATATGGGTTTACCCACTATCCTTGTAAACAAGGAGAAGGTGACAAATCATCCATTATTTTGAAATCAAGATCAATATAGGGTAAATCCACAATGGATACAGGATACCAAGAAGTGGGACACTACAGGAACACCCACAATAAAGTAGGGACTCACAAGGGGAATACATCCCACTATCCCCGATCAAACAATACTCTCCACTATAAGTTGTGCCAAAATTTCTAGGTGATACTGATGCAACACAACACCCTAGAGTATGGAGAACATCAGAAAGAGATGGATCTAAAGGGAGCACAGAACTCCAACTCTTGAACAACAATAGGACTTGATAGAGAAACAAGCAATAGTCATGGGACCAAGACCTAGGATGAGGCATCATCGACCTTAGAAGAATTCACATTATAAAAAGGATTCAGAATAAAGGACTGACACTTGACATTCACAAACAAAGCCACATCCTCACACCTGATGATATTATTTTCAATCCTCTCATTAACACACATAGACAAACACATTCTCCACCATACACCAGACCAACCTCGCACACTCACCTAGTACAGTACTAGAATGATTACTAGAAGCTTGATCTGAGATGCGCTGTCCAGTCACCTTCTCAGATCAGTCCTTCTAGGTCATTCCTACACTATTGGGCACTAACAACACATATGGTCAAGTCCAAATGGATACGTCGGTGCAGTCAACAAAAGGGTACACACTCTTAAACTCATACTCACAATGAATCTGCATGACATTCAAAATTACACATCATAATTCAGCACCAAGCCACACAACTACTCATTCTCCCAAAGGGATAATATTGACAAGGAATACACTCCCACACAAACTTCCACTAGTACCTCTTCCTCACAATGGAAGGACACTCTCAAATGGTACACCACAAACACAGAGGACTCATGGGACTTGGATTCTCTTAGAAGAAGAAATAAAATAACAAGTACTCTTTCAAGAACTTCAGTAGGAACAATTATGAAAGGCACTAAATGCCTCAGACAGTAGGGGACACAAGTCAGGAAGACTGTACCACAATAGAATACAACAGTGCAGTGCCAAGTATATGAATTTAAAATGAACCAAGATATCAATTCTTCCTATTTCCCATCAACTAGAGTAGAGTGAACAACGATGACAAAAGTGGGTATCAACAGTCCAAGACAAAACAACAATGACCACCACTCAAGGATAGACATATGAGAGGTCAAGTACTAACGATTGGCTACTAATGATCCAACTTTCCTAAAATAAGATAAAGAGCTGAACTATTTCAACTGCAGTCGTGGTTCAACAACACAGGACAGATGCAAAGGATGACTACAACCTGTCAAAATTTGAATCACCAATTCTATTTTCAAACTCAACCCATACATTTCTTTGTGGGATGGCAAAGTACTAATCAGGTCTCATTCTCATCAATGAATCCACCATACATCACCACTGACTCATAATACTTGAATGAGGGTTAACAACACCTCTTCAATATTACCAAGGTCCAACAACTTGACCAATATCCATCATCTGGATCACTTACTCCTAGTCGACACACTTATATTTTCTCATCCCTTCACCATTACCAAATTGTGACCCTCTTTGCCCTAGTTACACAATTCTAGTACATGCCACATTCTAGTGCACTCGACTACAAGATCTCTCCTTATCCCAGTCTATCTATTTCCAAATGATCTCAACTCTATCCACAACATCTCAAACTGCCATCTTGGCACTCACAAGATCATTCAAAGCCATTTATGAGCATAGTTGGTTCTCCTAAACACCAACACTAATACTCTAATGTCTAATCCCAACTCAACTTGGCCATAATCCACTGCCCAAACTCTTATATTATACTACATCAATGACCCATGTCCATCTCACCAACATCCTTGATTCCTCACTAGAAATTTTATATCATGCCTAAACATGCCCTGCATTTGACTTTTAACACCCAACTCTATCCCAATTTGAATATGGGCTCCAAACATCACTACATTTCAAATTTTCCAATGGCATTCTTACTCCAATTTCACAATCAAGTCCTCATTCCCATCAAATTAACACTATGAATGCCAAAACCCTCATAACCAGAAGAGATCTCACCTTAAATTCTCAAGCCATATGCAATCGTCCAACATACTGTAAGTACAATACTCTCGAACTTACGAAATTTCATCCTTTACGATAGGGAACATACCCTAACAAGGCTTAAATTTACATCTCAAGCTCACAAAGGTGGATCACCCACACTATTACAACCATCCAGGTTCACATTCAAACCCAATGTCATTCAAAAGCAAGAGACATCTGTCACGCCCTAGATATTTAAACCATTTTTTTGAAAACAATTTAAATACATAGCAGGGGAGATCACTAATTGTCATTCAGATATATTCAGTTGAATTCTCATTACATACATGATACAACATGAAATGAAAAGCAGAATTGAAGTACAATGCCAAAGCTGGCTACAACTGAAGTACTGAAAAGTCAAGTACAAGTACAACTGAACTGAAACTGAAACTACAGTACAAGGGTAAAGGTACAAACCACAACGAAAGTACTGAACAAAGCTCAGCTGAGGCTAAGGTGAAGGGTGCAAGCTGTAGCTGGAACTGCCCTGCCTAACTCAAGAAAATCCAACAACTGACTCCAACTCCATGGCCAGCTAGTCCTGTAACACAGACTAGAAAAAAGAAAAGAAAGAGGGTCTGAGCAAACCACGGCTCAGTGAGAAAACCTCTAACTACTACCAAGCATGCACATACGGTGCGTGCCTGCGTGTCCACAAACAAAGTACAAGAATAGTAAAGATACTAAAATGCACATAGTGTAAACCTAACTCAAGATAACCGTGACATAGGCGTATCGCCAACAAGTGTGTCTAGCCAACACTGCAACCTCAAAGGAGTACAAGGGGTACAACGTCCCGAGTCCAACCGAAGCAACTCCTAATCACAGCTCAACCAACCGTATCACTAAGGTCAAGGAACTCCAAGGATCAACTAAGGATCCTAACCAACGTCGTGCCAAGATACCAAATCCGAACTCATGTTGCGAACCATGCCAATTATTATTATCGTTAAGTGTTGGATTCATATGCCTTATTGGATATTTGAGATATTTCTTTCTTTACTATCTTTCCGTTCATTTACTTCGCATTAGGCATAAATCTAAGAATTCCATCATAAGTCCAGTCTTGATTTATCCTTTCATTTTCGTTACTCGCTACTGATCGTTCACAATTTCGTATTAGGCATAAATCCAAGAATCCCATTATAAGTTCATTCTTGATTTATCCTTTCCGTCTGTCGTTCCCCAACTCGTTGGGAGGGCCAAGGTACCCCCATTGTGCACAATCTCGTGGGTGGAACGACCACCTAGGGAATCCCGTCATAAGTCCATTCCCGCATAAATATCTCGGCATTCCCCAAATCATTGAGAGGGCTCGTTACCCTTTGATTCCACGTTGATAAGTGTTTCCATCGCGTTAGGAACAAATCCAAGAATCCTGTCATAAGTCCATTCTTGATTTGTCCTTTCATTTCTTCTTATCGTTTTAATCGTGCCTAACCAAGGCCATTAACCACATCGTCGAGTGTTTCCTAGCCAAAACTAGTTGATTCGAATTTTTTATTATTTCCTAGCCGAAGCTAATACCATAGGCTTCATGTTTTCCTAGCCAAGCTAGTCCGTCACCATACTATTCCATCTAGACTGCGTCATCGCGTCGACTTACTAGATCACATTTTTCTTTAAGTGATAGATTCAAGATTTTGTGTGAGTAGCCCTCGTGGGACACATCCTCATATATTGATGTTCATTGGTTTCATTGAACTCCTTACTTAGTTCCTCAATCATTTGCTCCACCTTGGCCAAACCCAAGGGAGACAACCACCAAGGTCAATTAACCTCGACCAAGGGTTTTGAAAGCAACATTCTATCACAATGGGGCAAGGAATGCCCAAGTCTACCAAAATATGGAGGGAGGGATTTTGACACCCAAATCCCTAATCAATGCTCGTTTGGTAAAGCCAACACATACATGGTGTCCCGTAAGTTCCAAGGGACCTATCGTGATTATCAACACTCAACTTATCCAATTATGACATGTACAAGTCCTACGACAATTCAATGGTCATGATAATCCCAAAGCACGACTCGAGGTTCACAAGGGTATTTCGTCGAACACTTGGCGGCCCTAATCTCCAATGGCCACCAACCAACCTACAATCACAAAAACACTAGTCATCCTTCTCACGGGAATTTCGCCGAACACCTAGAGTGCCTAAGCCTCTAGGAACATCATATCAAATAATTTGTGGGCCCAAGATCACCGCTTGATTCCAATGCAATACCACACTAATTAACGACATGAATTCCATACACACTAGAGTATCGACTCGACCCTATGTACACACACACACACATACTCAATAGGAGTTAAGAATTTACCCACCGGAGCATCGTCAGATAAGTCGCCGTAAAAAGTTACCGAAAATTTCCATCGCACCGCCGCGATCCAAACCCATCACCGCGAAGCCCTCGCCGTGCTCTTCAACGTTGATGAATACCAAAACTCCATTACTTGAAGTTGGAGGAGACCCGAAAAACCGAAACTTGGCGGATAGCTTCAATCCATAACTTGCTGGAAAGCTCTTGGTGAGGGGAACAAGGTTTCTCCTTGGAGAAACTCCATCCAAGGCTTGGATCATCTTCAAAATGTAGAGAGAGAGATTTTTAGAGAGAGGGGGAGAAAAACGTTTTTAGGGTTAGAGAGAGGGAGTGAGATGTCAAGAATGAGTTCTGGACCCTTCATTACATCAAAATCGACTATATATACGCTCCCGGGAATTACCAAAATACCCCCACTTAATCTGCCAGAAACACAGTCTGCACAACTGTAACCGGTTATGCCCAAAACTGCTACCGGTTATGTTATGCGCAGTAGTTTCGCCAAAATAGCTATCGGAGATTTTTGGGCCTAACTTTTTCGTCCGAACTCCGATTGAGACGATTCAAGTTGCGTTGGATTCGTAATGGAATTCTCTACGACAATGATGAAGAACATTTTCGAATTCTAAAAATATTTCGGAGTCGTAACAGGCCTAAAAGACTCTCGGCACATTGCCGGAACAACCTAAGACAATGCCATCCACCACCGGGGACTTTAACTACCCCGAACCATTGAATTTCCTCGAATGGGACCCGATATCAATCATAATGACATTTAAGAAATTATTTAAAATTCTAGGTCGTTACATCTCATACCCCTTAAAAGAATTTCGTTCTCAAAATTAAGTAGGAAGGAAGAGGGGATGAAAACCGTACCATCTATAAACAAGACCACGGGTTCACTCCTCAATACTTAAATCAGAATCAAACACACTTGCACAACAACTTCTCACAAATTTAATCACTACAAACATGGGAAGAATTCAACTAAGATGCATGAATTCGATACGGTTGTTCGAATGCTCAATCCCATACAAGCACCACTTTACTTCAACATCCAATAATTCATCCACGAGATTTACTAAGGAGAGAGATGCAAAGATTTCCATCGATAAACACTAAACTTGAGGAAACCAACATGCCACACTACAGAATAAAATGGACAACTCCCGATAGGGTGTGGACATGCCGACACAAATTTTTTTTTTTTTGCCAAAGATACAAGAGATGGAAGATCCCATAGGGGATTAATCTCCTCAAGAACAAAGACCACCAATCTTCTCACAATAACATTTACAACGAAGAACAAATTGGTCCTACAAACCCGTGCGTAAGTAATTTAAGCATTGTCATCCGCCACAAGCCAACAATCACACGACGGGTACCCCGATATATAAGGATATGCTAAAGACATGCCGATACGCTAAGGATACGCTGAGGATACGGCGACATGGCAAGGACACACCGATACACCGATACACAATAAGATCGATTGCACGGATGCTTGCCAAATCATAACTAGTGAGAACACGTCATCGCACCCACGCCCACGAACTAGCCAAAATGAATGCAACGCATGAATATGCTCCAAATTCTTGAGCCACAGAATACACCACACCAAACACACACCCTAGTGTAGTAACCGTATGACCTTGATGATTTGTTTTGAGATGCCCCGACCGGTAGCTCTTCTTAAACCAATTCACCACGTCAAACGTATATCACATAATCAAGAAAGTACTCACGCACCCACACACGCCAAATGTGCAAGTGCCAAGCCCAAACAACATTACATGGTACTAAACTCACACCAAATCTAGACCGCAATATGCATCCGTTCCCAACTTTCCCACAGTTAAATGGATACGTGCTTCTTTGGTCCACGAGCTCCTTTCCAATCATTAATACCACGTTCAATGCAAAACATAATGAACGGAACAAAAAAAATTTCAAGTTCGCTAGGACCTCGTAACCGAAAAGGGAACAATTGCAATTTAATCAAAATACCACGATGATAGAAATTTCCACCACATGCATCACGCGAGACACGAGCCAAAGAAATGTCATCCAATAATCAACAAGTCTTACAACTTACATTTGAACGGAACATGACTCGGATGGAAGCTATCAAAAGCCAACAAACTTCACAACTAGTCGCAAGACAAGCATAACAAATTCAACAGAAACAAGAGGGAACATCGATCCAATGCCCAAGAACACCAACCGAAGGAACATTAATCTATGACTCCGTTGACCCTCGAACGAAGGCGAAAAGCAAGAGTTGTAAGCCGAATTCATCATTCTACACTTAGAGCTCTACAAGTCAAGTGGCTGGATTACAAGATTTAAAATCGGGAAGTAGGTTGGGAAACTAACACGCTAACCAAGACCACTGCTCGAACCATTATTCGCAACGTTACACGGAAAGAAATAGGGAAATAATTTTTTCTCCAAAGGTGATTTTGAGATCATGGGAATATTTCTTCAAGCCATCGCAATTGTACTCCATCGCTTCTGATGCGTTACTCTAATGCCAATACTAACAATTTTGAACGTATATAGGATCTCACGAATCCTAAAGAGCCAAGGGTTGACCTCAATCGGATCATCTAACGAGAAACTATGATGATGATCACGGCGCGCGCACACGCTCCTCAATCGACTATGTTGTCGAGCACAAACACATCTAAGGCCAACGCACAACCACCAGATATAGGATTCCAAACGGTCAACTTAACCACTTTCATCATGATACGAAACATCTAGCCAAAGATGAAAGCATCCCGAACCACACCTCAAGCCAACGGTTAGCCTAAGGCAACTCTAACACCTCAACTTAGATTTACGACCAACCAAAACCAAAGTGATCTTACCAAAAACTTATGACCAATGGGTCATACCCCTTAAAGAGAACTATCCCAAAAATTTCAGCGACATCCCAAGGTTCTTCACAAGACTATGGAAAGACTTAAACTCAAACGGATCGATATACCTAAATCCCAATAGTCTCAAGGGAACTCGTACCCTAACAACAACAAAAAAAAGCCAATTCTCCCAAACTTAAAGGATTTCAATAAAATATTTTTTGTACCAACGATAACCAATTCACAAGAGGCTAAACAATACCATGATGCTAAATCCAAACTTTTTCCTCTCCAAATCACAAGGCATGGAGCGAGTACAAGAAGCAT
Organism: Monotropa hypopitys; assembly: GCA_002855965.1. Taxonomy (NCBI): domain Eukaryota; kingdom Viridiplantae; phylum Streptophyta; class Magnoliopsida; order Ericales; family Ericaceae; genus Monotropa; species Monotropa hypopitys. The sequence continues at coordinate 14,651 of NMUG010003351.1, forward strand.
ATGACCGATATGAGAGGATACGGAAAATACCGACGATGAAACTAATGCCAACCTACATCTCAAATTCACAGATGAAAAGGTTAAAGCGACATGCCACTGCAATCAAGTTTCCACCTTCCGACCAACGGGGCAAGGAATAACACAAAGATTTCCAAACAACACCACTGCTTTCTTTCTCAATACGGAATTCCTATACGGGCACAAGTAATTTAATCTTGCATAGAGATATGACCGACC
>NMUG010003352.1:0-14885 GCA_002855965.1 Monotropa hypopitys
CACATTGAAACTTCTTATTCAACATGATTTGTGCTCAAAACGTAACTATTTACTGGTAGAAGATGATGGAATTACCGGAAGATGGAAAGTAAGCAAACATTACACAAGAGAAAAAAAGTGAACAGAGATTCTTCAATGGAACTCTCGTCCAAGGAAGAAGAAGTAAGGAACTCTCATCCTTAGGTTTTTACACATGAGTTATTTCCACCCCTTCCTAACTACTTCAGGTGTCTTTATACTATCACAGCAACTATTACAACAGAATGCTCAACAACTAAACTTCCCGTCTAAAGCTATTAACTAACTAACAGAAAAAACAAGAATATTTCAGCTGCTATTGTAAAAGATACATTCTATATGTGCCACGTATAACAAAGAATGTATCAACCATAAAGTTCCTAAGACTCAAAACCAATTTGGAAGTACAGTGCAGAAACAACACAGGGTTCGCAAGGTCAGCCCAAGAATCAAGACAATTTAGCGTGAACTGATTCAAGTTCGTTGTAGGGCCATGGATCAAGTCTTTTTGTAGTGCGCAAACCATTATCTTGCCTTGAAAATCTATTTTGGTGTTGCCTCTGCAATACTATAATGTTACAATTCAAACCAAACTGAGCCTTAAGTCCCAATCAGTTTGGGTCGGCTCCAAGAATCCTTTTTACCAATGCGCTCTGTCGAATGCATCGTGGTTTGTTATACCTAACAAAATTAGATCCTTATGGACTACCGCTTAAATGTCACAATTCAAAGTTTTATTAATTGCACAACAAACCAAACAAATTAAGACATAAAGTCAAATAGCTGGCAGATTCTAGAGGTAATGCGTGGCTGTCAAAAGAACCACACTCCCACAGTATCATGATCCCTTCTCTAATTAAGCAAGTTGGCTGGAGCAAGAAGACACCGGGGACCTTTACCATGAGAAGAAAAATTTAAGAAACGTGATCAAGACTAATTGGTGGGGCACTTCTCTGACAAAACTCAAATACCAAACTGATGTAGAACAACAAGGAAATTCATAGCAATGTTGCCTAGAGATAATGTTGTGGTGGCCTAAGGGTACTAAAAACTTAAAACTCGGTAGGTTTAGGCCTTCAAAAGGTAGATGAAAGATGACATGGAAAAGGAGTTGGAATCCACTTGGTTTTGACAAAGACTAGTTGCAGGCAATACTGGAGAGCAACTACTTAAGACTCATCTACTCACGGCTTGGGTTCATGAAAAATCACAAAAGCCAATTCCGAATAAAGAAGAGGCTGCAAAGGATATAAATGAGTTGTCCATTATGGTGGCACGTCTTCTGGGGTGTCCGTCTGATCCTTGAAAGAGCTGAGGATGGCCTCCTAAACGCCTGAGGATGGGAGGAGAAGGAAGCTTTGAAGGATGATAGACATGTTTGGCTCCTGCAATCACAAAGGTGAGTGCCTCATAGATCGGCAGTACCAGAAAGGGCCTCCGATGGCTAAGTCGGTCGATGAGCTAGAGAGAGAAAGTAAATGGACAATATAACGAAGCAAAAGTGGGATCTCCAAACAGTACCTCAGATGAGGTATTTATAGGACCTGACTTGGCATCCAAGGTGGGCACGTGCAGCCCGCATGGGTGGTCCTGCTAAGTGACGTTGGACTTAACGGTCCGCAATGATGAGTCTGACAAGCCGTTGTAACCGCCAGACCATGTCACCCGAAGTACGGACGAGCCCCAAGTGGCTGGACAAAGCTTGGCTGTCAAGTGATGGCACTGACAGGCATTCTTCCTGAAAATATGCCGACAGTGTCCCTTAGACTGAGGGATGACACGCACTGCTTCCTGTCGGCCGCCAAGTAATCTCGAAGGTTGAAGGAAACTGCATGGTCGGCTGGCCTTCAAGCGTTCGGATAAGCTGCTTATTTGCTGGAGGGACCATGAAACCAGTTGGTTCTGGCTACCCCTCAGGCGTGCAGGATTGATAGGTCTGTTAGAGGGACCGTAAAGACACTCGACTCTGGCTATCCCTCCAGGCGATCGGCTAAAGAGGGTGTCCGGATTGGTGGGATCGCTAGGCAAGAACACCTATGGGCACGCCACCGATGTCCGGCCCACTACAATAGCCCCTTAATTTTTCTCAATGAGTTGGGAAAAATTGATGTTCTATCGTTCGTCTGTTGTTGAAGCGATCTTGGAGCTCCAGCAAAATCTTGTTTGATATGCCAGATTTTTGTCGGAGGCTGATCATTGCAACAGCTATAATTTTGAATTTGAACAGTACTTGTCACATAACGGCACAGGTAGGGAAGCATGTGTGACAAGACGTGCACTGTCAGAGCTTCAATGTGCCTGCAATCGCACCTTTTGAGGTCCACGTGGTGCCATTTGATTGGCCTAGTTGTCGGCTGCGTACGGATGTGATGGATGACGGTTATGCACCAGATCACGTGGCAAGCCGATGTTGGTCGATCGTTGTGCCAATTTGGAATTCATGCAAACACTTGACTGACTTCCATGCCTATAAATAGGGCTTCAGGGGGAATCTCATATGTTGCTGCCACTTTCTCTCACTAACCTCAAGCATCCGCAGAGCCCTTCTCTCTAACCGTCCGTCCCAAAGCTTATCTCAAGCACTCCAAGGGTTTTCCAGCAAATCTTTCAGGCGATCTTCAGGTAATCTTACCTCCATTGCCTTCGCACTTCATTTCTTCGTGTAGTTCTTCCTTTCTGGGTGACTTTGAGCACCATTGTCCCTCGATTTTGGGCGGTTTTCTGGTTTTCGACTGTTTATGCACTTTTTTCCTTTTTCTTTGGAGTTCGTCGGACTCCTGATGTTCAAGAAGCGAATAGGCCTTCGGGGTCAGGCATCCGCTGTGTTGACAAGGGTCTGGTTTCCAGACAATGACTGTCGAGGCGATAGCCGCTTGTCGATCCGGAATTTAGCCACAACTCTGTTGAAGGCTGACTGGACCTTTAAGGTCCAGGGCCAGGCGTTCGGCACGGAGTCGTACCCATTGAAGGCAAGCATTGGATAATACCTTTCTTCTTTGAATAAAAGAGGATTTGGTGATGGATTTATTCTTTGTAATCTGGGTCTTGGAATAAAAGAGGATAATACCTTTCTTCTTTTCGATTTTTGCACTTCTATTTTTGTTCATTCTTCCATAGTTGTTGCATTGGTATCAGAGAATGCCTTCCTCAACCTGTAAAGAGTCAAGGTTATGGCAGATGGGACTAGGATAACACTGGAATCCAAGAGGGTTGAGGAAGCCATTCGATCCCTCAACGATTCCAATGAGAAGTATGACAGATATTAGTGATATCAAGAATTTGCTAAAAGATGTGGCCAAAATCAAGGAGATAGCGGCAGTAGGGTTGAAATATGATCAAATGGCAGCCCATGTATATGAAAAACAACATCAAGGAACAGAGGGAGGTTACAATCAACTAGAACATCATGAAGGGATTCAATTACGGCTTCGGAATCAACAAGAGCCTAACATCAACCATCAAGAATCTTCTCATTCCTCATGTGTTTCATTCCAGATAAGCTAAAATTAATTTTCCCAGATTTATGGGGAAAGATCCAAATGGTTGGATCTACAAATGCGAGCATTTTTTTGATTACAACAGTGTTGAAGTGAATGATAAGGTTAAACTAGCCATTAAATATTTGGAAGATATAGCTCTTCAATGGTATCAATAGTTTGAAAATGACATCATTATATCAGCTGGGAGATGTTCAAACAGTGAGTCATTACACGATTTGGTCCAAACTCATATGAAGATGCCATGGGGGAATTGACTAAGCTAAGACAAATCAATACTGTCAGAGATTATCAAGCACAATTTGAGGTTTTGGCCAACAAAACCCTCAATTTACCAGAGGCATTCTTCACTAGTTGCTTCATTAGTGGACTTAAAGAGGAGATTAAATCAAGGGTACTAATGTTCAAGCCTACATCAATAACCCAGGCCAGTGGGTTGGCCAAACTACAAGAAGCCAGCATTAAAGCCATTACCAAGAAGACTAGATCTGGGGTAAGAACTAGTGACATTCCTTTTTCTGGGCAGTACAACTCGAATCAGAATTTTTACTCAGCGGGGATGACAAGGAGGGAATTACCTAAAGAACTGGAGGAAAATAAAGCAAAGGGGTTATGCTTCAAATGTAATGAAAGATTCACCAAAGGCCCCATTTGCAAAAAAAACAATTATATGTCGTGGAAGGGGGAGAAGATGACCAGATTAAGGAACAAGAATTGAGGGGTTATGTAAAGGAGGAACTATGAGCTCAAGAAGAGTTGCAAATCTCCATTAATGCTCTATCTGGGTCTGGGACTTATAGAACCATGAGGGTTAATGGTAATGCAAAGAGAAAATTGATCATGACCCGAATAGATTCAGGAAGCACCCATAACTTCCTAAGCCCAGATGTGTTCAAGAGTACTGGTATAAAAGCCACAGGAACAGATCCATAGCCTATTGCAGTGGCTGATGGAACAAGTCTAATGAGTACATCAGTTTGCAAGGCTTTCCAATGGGAAATGCAAGGTGCTATGTTCCAAGCTGACATGAAAATTTTGCAGCTTAAGGGTTGTGATATGGTCCTTGGTATTCAATGGCTAACTACCTTAGGACCAGTTCAAATGAGATTTCAAAAATATGAGAATGGAGTTTACTTTGAAGGGCAGGAGACATGTACTGAGAGGAGGGGGAAATGCTGGATTGTCAAATATAGGCCCAGAAAAAATGCAGAAGCTATTACAGAAACAAGCACAAGGGATGATGGCACAAACTTTCTCTTTACAAGGGGAGGGACAGTAAGACGACATTGATCCAGAGATAGGCTCAGTGTTCAACAAATATGATGAGGTGTTCCAAGAACCAAAAGAGCTTCCACCTATCAGATCTCATGATCACCATACCCAAATTCAAGACCATAAACTTTCAAAAAAAACTGAGATAGAAAATCAGGTTAAAGAAATGCTATTATTTGGGGTTATTAAGCCTAGTGTGAGCCCTTTGTCAATTTTATTGGTTAAAAAAAGGATGGAAGTTGGAGGATGTGTGTGGACTATTGAGCTTTGAATAAAGCCACTGTGAAAGACAAATTTCACATCCCAGTTATAGATGAGCTACCATCAGACTAGAGTCTATTCCCCAGACATTCAATGGAACAGCATTCAGAACACATGAAGGATACTATGACTTCTTAGTAATGCCTTTTGGCAAAACTAATGCACCATCTACCTTCCAAGGCCTCATGAATGAAGTTTTCATAGCACACCTTAGGAAGTTAATCCTGGTATTTTTTTATGATATCTTGATAAACATTAGATCTTGGAAAGAACATTTACAACATTTGCATCAGATCTTGCAGTTACTGAAGAACCACAAATTATATGCTAAGAGATCAAAGTGTGTGTTTGGCAAACAGAAGGTGGAGTACCTAGGTCACTTAGTTTCAGACAGGTGTCTCAACAGACACCACTAAAATATCATCTATGACCAGTTGGCCAATACCCCAAACAATCAAAGAGCTAAGAGGATTTATGGGTTACTGGTTACTATAGAAGATTTGTTCAGTATGATGGGAAAATTGCAGCTCCTCTAAATCATTTGTTGAGAAAGAATTCCTTCCAATGGAATGAAGGAGCAACTCTACAGCATTCATACAGCTCAAGAAGGCCATGACTGAATTACCAGTCTGGCCTTGCCTAACTATACCAAATTGTTTGTCACAGAATCATATGCTTCAGGAAAGGCGTTAGGGGTTGTGCTAACGCGGGAGGGTCACCCCATTGCGTTCTGGAGCAAGGGACTTTCTGGAAAAAAAATTCAGGCTTTTCCTACATATGAGAGAGTTGATGGCAGTGGTTTTGGCTGTTCTCAAGTAGAGGCATTACCTATTGGGGAGGCATTTTCTCAATAGAACTGATCACCAAAGTCTTAAGTATCTATTGGAGCAAAGAGTCGCAACACTTTTCCAACAAAAGTGGATCACAAAGCTACTTGGATATGATTACTAAATTGTTTATAGAAGTGGAAGGGAAAACAGAGTTGTTGATGCTCTCTCCAGAAGAGAGGATCTTGTATGGAAGTCAGCTGCCTTAAATACCCTTTCCTCAGTTCAAACCAACTGGTTACCAGAGATTCAGCAAAGTTGGGTAAATGACCACAAACTACAGCAGTTAATTGCAGCATTGGCACAGGATGCTAGTTCACATCAAGGATATCTGTGGGATCATGGGGTGCTTATATACAAAGGTAGTCTAGTGGTGGGGGTGTAAAACAGTTTAAACATAAACTTATTAAGGAATACCATGACACTGCAGTAGGTGGATATTCAGGGTTTGAAAAAACTGTAAGAATGAAAAGAATAATTTATTAGAAGGGGCTCAAGAGAGATGTACAACCATATATTTCAGATTGTGATTTCTGACAAAGATTAAAAGGGGAAAATATTCATGTCAGGGTTGTAGATCAATGGATTTTATTGAGGGACTTCCAAGATCACAAGGTACGATAATCATATTTGTGGTGGTGGATAGGTTGATGAAATATGCACATTTCATGGCCTTATCAGATCCTTACACTGCCAAGAATGTGGCACATCTTTTTTGGATAATGTTTATAAATTGCATGGGTTGCCAGCTACTATTGTCTGAGATAGGATGTTGTGTTTACCAATAACTTTTGGCAAGAGCTTTTTAGGCTACAAGGGTGTCGTTTGTATCTCAGTACAACCTACGATTTCTAGATTTTGAAAAAGGCACAACAAAGTTGTGGTGCAACTGTTGATTCAGTGGTCACGTACTTATCCCGAGGATGCCACGTAGATTGATTATGAGGAGTTCATTTCCAAATTTCTAGATTTTCAGCCTTGAGGACAAGTATGTTTTCAAGAGGAAGGGAATGTTAGGATTAGGAGTACTAGTAGTTAATTGAGTGGTTCGGGAGCTGGAGGGAGTTAGTTAGTTTAACTAACTCTTGAATAAGTCAGTGTAAAGTATGTTAGGTGGTGGGAAGGGGATTGTTATAGGTTGTTAGGGAGTTGGGTGGAGCTTGATAAACTATGAAAGGGAGACAATATGTATGTAGAGTGGAGGATTTGCGGATGGATTTTGATTCTTTGTAATCTGGGTCTTGGAATAAATGAGGATAATACCTTTCTTCTTCTTTTCTATTTTCTCACTTCCATTTTTGTTCCTTCTTCCACAGTTGTTGCACCCATCCTCTCTAACTTCGCACACAAAACAATTAATGTTGAAATTTAGCTCGTGAAATGACCATACACCTATCAAACAAACAACTCAGAATAATCGAACCCACTTCACTCAAATCGACAATGATTCTAAGATATGGTAATTCCCACCATGAGACTGCGCAAACGCATAACACCCGAGGGCTTGAATCTCAGATAAAGTGCAAGTCCTGCAAAAATACTTAAAAATATGATTTTATTTCATGAATAATTAAGAAAACGGAAGTTGTAAGCACCTGGATCGAGCTACGTTGCCGCACTTGATACACTTAGGTTTGTTGAGGCCGCGGAGGTTCCTGGACGCGTTGATGGTGGAAAGCGTGGATGTAATGATGGTGGGGGTGGATATGGAGACGGGGGAGATGGAGGGAGTGGTGGTGGGGCTATTGTTGCTTAGTGCCGGTGAGGAAGCCGCCATTTTCTTCTCCGTTACGCTCTGTTTGGATGCTCTGCGAATAATTCCAAGGCAAGTCCCCGAGTATAATGTACTAGCGTAACACAATACGTATAATAAAGTTCGGGTATTAATAGTTCCTTTGGTACTTTAGAATGCACACTTATAATGAGTGTGGACGTAATAGAAAACGTAATACAATAACTAATGGTACAATGAAAGTTACAGTAACTCTGTATTGTACAATACGAAGACAGTTAAAGTTATCCAAACATGCTGAATTTTTATAAAGTAGTATAAAATATTTTTTTATATTTTTTTGTCTGATCAGATTTTCCACCCGAGTTCCGAAAAACACAGCTCCGATTAATGCGTGCACGTACGCACATCCCATGTGCGTAGGGTTCATAATAGAGAAAGAGGGGGACCACGTTTTTTTGGGGGTGACTACGTTGGGAAGAGGGAATGGGAGAGTGGGGGAGAATGGAGAGGGATAAGTGAAAGTGGAGAGGGGGAATCAAATCGCTTGAATCAAAACTATGCTAACCCTGCACTATGTCACCTAGGACAAATCTATACACAATTCAAAATTTGATGTGCCTTGTAATATAGATGTGAAATGCTATCGGCAACACAAAAAAACGCTTTTACCCGAAGCGCCAATGGGCCCCAACGCACACCATCCAGCACTCGTTGAGGGATAAATCCGGGAACTTCTCAGCAGTCCATTGGGGCATATCATGTCCTGAACACAACGTGGTAAGGCCTCACGCTCTGTTTGGATGCTCTCCGAATAATTCCAAGGCAAGTCCCCGAGTATAATGAATGTGAAATGCTATCGGCAACACAAGCTCGTAGGCAAGTTGGTTTGGAGGGAACGGGTGTTTCACTGGGTCTCATGTTCAAAACCTTGTGACTATCAGAATGTGTATGGAAGTCCCCGGGGCATAGCTCAGTTGGTCAAAGGTCATGGTGCTTAAAGACAGTTTTGCTACTGGACCGTGGGGTGTGGGTTCAAATCTCACTGACGACAATCTAGATTTGGCACTCTTGTGTGTTCATAGTGTACAGGCACCTCTGGACCCTGAACTAACTGAGTCACATCCCGCGATTTTCCTCCTCCACGATGTTGTAAGGGCGGGGTGGTGGGGCCCTCAAGGTTGGGAGTCAAAAAACCTTTTTTTTGTGAAATGCTATTGACACAAATGCACACAATTGGTCACAGATATTATGTGGATCAATCTTGTATTTCGCATTACTAATTTGAATAGTCGTTTATTTTTAAAAAATTATTTTTTTAATTTAACTCATTTGAACGACTGTCCTTAAAACTATTATATTTTTATTCATATTATAGACTTAAAACTTTTAAATACAAATATAAAGTTGGAAGATGAATTCCAACACTTATGGTACATATAAGCCCCCCACTAGCCTCACAATTTTTGCATTTAGTCCGATCTTGTTTTTTGCATGCAACAATGATTACAACAAGTGCATATATAGCTCATAAGCTCAACAAAAGTATTTGAAATAGTAGGTATCAACTATAGTTTGAGTATCCTTGAAATGGTTGTTTCTCCAACTATACAAGCTTCAAACTATTAATACTTTAAAATTCAATATAAGCTTAATATAGAATGTCGCATTTCGTTCTGATACACTATTCTAAAGATATTGCATCAAACGGGATCAGATATTATAATTCACACTAAACATGTTCATTAATGATAGTTTATCCTTAATCATCATATGTGCCACACATTCCACTATCATGCTCATTAGTGATTTCATTGCAATAAATAAATCTAAACATATTATATTGTCTAAATATATGACAATAATCACAGTGGAAGAACATTTATTAAAACTAAACATAATAAAATGGCTTCATTGTTATTGTTTTTATAATGCTACAAGGGAGAAATATGAGAAAATAAGAATAATTAGATAAATTATTCAATCATAAAATATTGATCTTAAATTCCCTTATGAACTACATCTGAGACCATCGTGAAATCTATGTCTACGGCACTACGTGCATATCTGCGACAGACTTCCCTGACTGGTATTGGACATCAACATCCACACTCTTAAATTTTGTGTATCCAAAAAGGAACACGAGAGTATGTAAATCATACATTACATCAAAATGAAACCATTGAAAGCAATTTACATATGCAACTAATAAAGAACATAAACTATATATCCCTCAATAAGCTCATCATTTGGGAGTCTGGGTGCGTCCACCCATGGTCACATTACCACACATCATAATCATGCTGCCACAAATCATGGTCACATACCACGCTAGTGAATCCTCATTTTCACATTCATAAATAATTTCGTATTTTGATGTAAAAAGTATGAAAAACATACTCACGGTGATTATTTACTTGTCGAATATCCTTATTGATAGGTTGAGCTGAGCTAAGACCTTAGCACTGAAGATAAGACCATAGGTCGGCCCTGACGTCACAAGTTTGCTGACCTAACTAGAAGGACCTCATCAGAGGAATAGGCGAAGATGGGAGGACCTCAGCCATTGGGCTGAGTACAACGAGAGTAAGTCTTTCCCGCCTGCGCATTATTTGAACTATGAGGTCGGCAGGACTAAAACTGAAAGGCGAGATACCAGCCTATAATTACGGGATCATGCCGGTTGAATAAGGAAATGTTGTAGAAGATTACGGGAACCTAAGTAAAATAGAGGAGGGGTATAAATCCCCTAGAGAGGTCACAATGATGGTACAAACTTCTTCTTTTAACCTAATTCCCCTAAAATTTCTTTTTTTCTCATATGAATGCGTGACTGACTTAAGCATTGGAGGATCATTGGCAGGCACCACACCGGTGTCAAGAGCTGTTTTTGCAGGACTTTGGGATAGCCAGAGGAAGGACCAGGACTCATCGTCATCAGTCGGCACCGTCTGTGGGAACGATTTATCTTTTATTAGTGATGGATTCCTCGACGGTCAACACTCGTTCGATGGCAGAAAGCAACCACAGAGATCTCCCGATTATGACCCCTCAAATGTTCTTGGCCATGTTGTTGAGGGGTAAGCCTTTTGGTGGTGGATTCTGGTAGTGAACGGTGGAGAAGCGGTGGTGCTAGGCTGCAAAAAAGACAAACGTTAGGCTATCGGCGGATGTCGTCGGTGGACCCTCCGATGGCAAAGTCAGCAAGAGAGCTTTAGAGTGAGAAAGCAAATGGACAGAGCTTTGGCTAGTGAGAGAAGGTGTACCTCTGCATCGAATGCTCTCCCCTATTTATAGATCCATCGGAGAGTGGAAGACACGTGCTTCGGTGCGGGTGAACTGCTGTGAAAGGTCATGGGGCAGTGCACCTATCCCTCCCGTATGTCTGAGCGTGTGGCTGACCGGTCGGCTCCGACAGTGTCAGGCGGTGGCGTCAAACAACATCGGGTGGCAGAAAAGTTGACGAAGCATGCCTGACATTCTGCGGGAATCATGGAAAAGCTGATTCTGTGTCAGGCGTGTGTCTGCCATGTGCGCAAAACCAGGGATGTTGTCTTCAAGGGAATCTTTGCTGTAAACTAGGCATTTGTCCTGTCTGGCCGAAGCGAGCTGCTTCGGCGTTGCTGGCCGTAGGCCGGGCTGTCCTGGGCTAAGAGACTTCTGCACAGAAGTGATCCCAAAGGGGCCTCTCACGTCGGCTCTCCTCTGTTCGGTCGCATGACCTTGCTTTCATGTAGCTTCGGCTAGGCGCCTCCTCTGGTCTCTGAGTCTCCTGGCCGGAGAGAGCTCCAACGAGATCCTGTCGCCGTTTATGCTCTGGTCGGCCGTCTGTTGACTGGCTTGTGTTGTGGCCCTCCTGGAGGAGGTCGCAACTCCGGCCTCTTGAGAGTTCGGCCCCCAACAATAGCCCCTCAATCCCCTTGGCCAGGCATTTTGGCCGAAGTGGGGTTGACTCGGTGCCGATGGGTTGTGAAGGTGTCGAAGAGAAGGAGCGTCAGACAATTGATTTGTCTTGGAACTTGGGTCTCTGACAGCATTTAATGAACCGTCGTTTTGATAGCGATGACGTGTCGCGCTCTGGGCAAGTGGCGTGTCTGTCACGATGTCACGCTTGACAGTTGTCGCGTCATTGGATGTCGCGCGTCTGAATGGGCGGTTGTGTAGCCCTGCATGTCACGTTGTGGTTGGATGGCTCTGCGGATGATGAAACGTGGTGCAGAGTGCTGTCGGTTTTGCAGCGCCAGTTCAATTTTCGAGGCAGAGTAATGATTGCCAGGAGCGTGTGACCGCTGGGCCGGTTCGGTTGGTCAGTCGGTTTTTGCTAGCAGGTCACCTCCTGTAAAAGGAGGCCTTGGGCAATTTTCAGAACTCTCGTTGCTTCTCTCTCTCTCATCCCAGGCGATTTCCGACCACCGCGCGGCGTGTTTCCGGCGACCTACGTTCCAGCCCCTTCCTTGTGTCTTCCCCAGCTTTCCAACCCCTTTCCTTCCTCCTGGTAAGCATCTAACTTTTCTCTGTGCATTAATGGCTTTCATTTCACGTCCTTCAGTCGATTTAGCGACTGTTGGGCTTGGCGGTTCAGCCTTCTACCATTTTTGCGGTCTGGCAGCTCCCTGTGAGTTTCTGGACTACAAGGTTGAGGATGAAATGTTCGACTGTTCATGGTCTGGCCGAACTGGCACTAGCCGTGCTCACCTGTCCCTGTTTCCTCGTCGATTTAGCGACGCTTTTTGGTTGGTGTTCATCTTTTCCGTCATTGTCAGAGCCTGGAAGTTCTTCGCGAGCTTCTGGGCTTCGTGGTAGAAGATGAACATTCAAACTGAACTTGGCCAAGCCGAACTGTCTCCCTGTGCCTAACCGTGCAGGCTGATACCGGACCGACTAACAGTGCCTTCTACTTGTGTTCTTTTCAGATACAACAAATGGCGCCGAAGAAGAGGTCCGACAAGTTCAGGCAATACCTGGACACTTCTGAAGATCTTCAGCATTTCCGAGATAAGTACGAGATCCCAGGGGATGTGAATATCCTGCTAGCCCCTGTCGGCCACAAAGAACAGGGACCGGCCCACATTCTTGTGCTGGTCGTTGCTGTCGTTGAGGGGGGAGTTCGGTTCCCTTTTCAACCCATTCTCACCCGCTTCTTCGACTCACTTGGCATCACTCCGTTCCAAGTGACGGTCAATACCTTCATAATTCTGCTGGGGGTAGCCAAGTTGAACGAGACCCTCCCGCCGGCGGACCGACTCACTTTCGAGGATATCTTTAGCTGCTATTTCATCGGCTACAACCAGAAATCCAAGAAATATTACCTGGGCCGGAGGCCTGGTCAGACCGGCTTGATTGCCGGCTTGCCGGATTCGGATAAATATGCCGACGACGTGATAATTATCTACGGTCATTTTTTCGTCCCTTTCCACCATGGCTAGGATAGGGAATATACCTTGCCGTTCCGAGAGGGTGTCCCAGGTAAGCTTTGCCACTTCGGCCGAAGTTTCTCCTTTTAGTCTGCTCTTCTGACTATTTCTCTTCTATGCAGATCCCGGGGTTCTCAGCGGTCTGAAGAACGCAGCTGACGTGGACAGAGTAAAGGCTTTCTCTGCTCTTCTAGAGGCAAGACGCTCGACCCCGACGTTGTTGAAATACACTCCAACCTACACCCATACTCTTCGGTCTCGACCCTCTCCAGCCGAGACATCCGCTAGACGCTCTGCCGAGCCCTCAACTGTGCCACCAGCCGAGCACTCTGCCGCACCGTCTGTCGAAGAAGTTGAAATGGGACCGAAAAAGGTGATCGACCTCGCGGAGGGATTTCAGGATGATCGGGCCGAGGGCATAACCGAGCCCATAATTGCAATCTTGAAGGAGCCGCCAACTGGTGGTCGAGCGGGCTAAGTCATGGAGAAGCTGACAAGGACTCAGACTCAACACAAGAGGGCCCGAGTATATGAGGACGTGCCGACGTCTGAGCATTCCTCGGCTGCGGTAGAGAAGGCTTCCATCCCTGACCCTGTGACCGTGGAGATGGCGGGGTCTTCCAGGAGGGAGGGAGTGATGTGGGAGCCGAAGTTCTCTTTTGAGGGCGTTGATGCTGAAGCGAGTGACAAACTCGAGGACCGCCCAGGCATGGCAATGGCGCTACTCCAAGCCTTCACTCTGCCGAAGGAGATGAAGGCTCTTCCCAAAGGCCCCCGGACCTGCTTCCGTAGAATGGTGTATTATGGTTCCAAGGTTAGTATTTTGATTGCTTTTTCAGTTGATCTCTTGCTTCGGTATAGTCTTGGTAACTCTCTCTTTTTGCAGATGATGGCTGCCGGCGCTGGCGTGGACCAGTGCATTCTTGAGTTGCAGAATAGCTGCAAGGGGGCGAAGCACGAGGCCGAGAGCTCCACGGTTGAGTCCAGGAACAAGGTCAAGGCTCTGGAAACCACCGTTGAAATAAATGTGGCTGAGCTGGCTATCAGGGCGACCCGGATTGCTGCTCTGGAGACCGAGAACCTCCGTCTGAAGGGGGAGGTGGAGGCCGAGAAGGGGAAGGCCGCTGCAGAGGCCGACGCGGAGTACAACCGCGGCTTTGAAGAGGCCGCGAACCAATGTCATGAGCAGATGGTCCGGATTAAGGAGAGGTGCTTCCAAAGGGGGTGGGTGTGCGCCAAGGTATCCCTGGGGGTCGAGGATATTGCTTCCAATGTGGGGGACATCCCCCTCATGAAGGATTCCAAGGCTGGACTTTGGCTCCTACCTGCCAGGGCGGCTCCTCCTGCCCCTGCGATTGAGGCTGTTGGTACCGGCACCGTTGCTGTTGACCCTATCGAGCCCACTACCTAATCTTCTTGTACTTTTGCTGTTTTTCTTTTTGTTTGGGCCGAGCCAACTTGTGGCCGGTTCTTTTATCGCTTGATGATATTTTGAACTTTTCTGTTTAACTTCTTTGTCTGCTCAGTGATTGCATAGTGTGTGTTCCCTTCTTCCCCCAGCAGAGGAAAAGGTTTTGGTCAGCCAAGGCTTCTTTCTCGGCTCGGCGTTATACTTCTATTTGCCTTGCTGTTTGGAGGTTGCTTTGGTACTACGCCGTAGTAATCCTTGTATATTTTTCAGGTAGATGCTAACTTCTTAAGTACTTCGGCGGTGTGGCGCCGAGGAGTTGCATGCACATTTTGTAGATAAACGGTAACTATGAGCTGCTTCGGCGGTGTAGCACTGAAGAGCTGTAAGCTTTCTCGGCAAAGCCACCGAGGAGCTGCATGCACACTTTATAGATAAATGGCAACTATGAGCTGT
>NMUG010003353.1:0-14884 GCA_002855965.1 Monotropa hypopitys
ATTAAAATTGATTAACAAATATATCATTCTTGAATATTGGTGTTATTGAAATACTTGAATTGACTTATCATGCAATATATATAATTTTATCCTTGGAATAGATATCATAGAATTAATTTTTTTATGGAAATTGATTGATTTAAATTTATATGATCTTATAAATGAGTGAAATGTATAATTGAAAGAGTTAAATTGAAATAATTTTGTGATGCACACCTAAGACCCAACAATTTGAATATCTACCACGAAACTCCCATTTTTCTGTAGTGACCAGTGGTAGCATGGCATGGGTAGAGATCCCAGCCTCGTTGACCCGGGTTCGAAACCTACTGGAGACGAAGTCTCGGAGATTTCAACTGATGCGTACAATATACATGCAAAACCACGTACATAAATACTGCTGGGTAAGCCCAGATTTACTCCACCTCACTAGCTTCTGGATGACGGCAATATGGGGCCCTCAATGATGGGATATACTATTTTTTTTGTAGTGACCATAAACTAAACCCTATTTCTTTCTCAAAAGAGCACACAGTCAATAACAAGAATGAAGCAGTTATTCTGATTTGTTGACAACAATACAACATAAACTGATCTTAAAACGAAATTTGCTACCAAGATATGAGAAAATAGTGCTGGGTAAGAAATTCAACAGCCCCCCAAAATGGTAATCTGACAGTCAAAACCCTGCCGCGTCTGCAGTTAACTCCTCGAAGCTCCAGGTAACAAGTTTGCGATGGATGGAACTCCTTGACTCCTCATTTCTTCTTGTGTTCGTCTCATCTCTTCAGGATCTGAAACCATAGAAACAAACAAGGAATATTAACAGTAAAATACTTAAATGGAAAAACACATAAAATCAGGAAAAAATTCTGTTTGTTGCATTTCTTAGAACCTATTTTTGTACAAAACTTTTCAGAAACTGTTGTTGAAAATAAAACTCATCATTTTTCGTATCTCTCGTTCACAGTTTAGGGAAGGAAGAAATGATTCCGGAGAACTGAATATCTCACAAACAGGCCCTCCTAAATCTCACTGAAAACAAATTTGCAAAATTGTCAACCAAACAAGTTTCTGTAATGCAAAATGGATTCTAAAAACGGTACCAGAATAGAGGAAGTCTAGATGGGATTTGCAATATCAACAAGTATGAAAAGTCAGCTTTCCACAATGTCATTTATTGAATACTCAAATCAAACGAGAAATGTATGGTGAGGATGGGCAATGAAAGCAACAACTGTGAGCAAGTATCAATACAATTTTACATTGTCCGGCTAGGTGGCAGATGAGCTGGGGACATACAAGGAGAAAACAACAGTGCTTTACTAAAAATATACTTGAGGTAGAGCCACAGCCAGACATAAATTAGTCCAAAAGATTGCCGTCATGTCACATGCTTTAAATAGCCAAGGAAGCAACTAAAGGGGTCGTGACATTTTTGTCTGTAATATAGGGATACCAATGCTTTGGCATTTGGTGGACTTCAACAGTCATCCTTAGTGGGACATGTCAAAAACATGAACCATTAAGAATTCATCATAATAGTTCAGGACTAAAAACAATAAGGACACTACTCTGAGTCTCGGACCAATTTGTAAAGTACCAAGCTTTCACAAATGATACTCTGAGTCGCAGTGCAGTGGGGTAACCAAGAGGACGGGTACCGGTCCCTTGTACCGTGGGGTACCGGTCCCCGCTGGGTTTTTCTGGTAGATTTTGGTAACTTCTCGGGATGTTCGGATACGGACTTTGGATGTGTTTGGGAGTTATTAGAGACTGGTATTTAATTAAGGGGATTCATTCATATAAAATATGCTTATAAGATTATAAGTATTAAGTAAGTATGGAATAATGGCATGCAAGGGTAATTAGTGAGATTAGTGAAGGGGTAAGGAGGTAAAAGTTCCTAAAAATCTGTATTATGGGTTTCCATTAGGTTAATCTCACATTATTTGCTAAGTGTGCTTAAGAGTTTGAGAGAAAAGGAGGCTAGGTTCCAAGAAGAGATTCAAGGAATTGAGGGTCTTGGAGTGAAGATTTGAGAAAGAAACCTTCTACGACATTGTCTGATCGAAGGGAATGGAATGCTTACTTCTTTCATTCATTAATGTGTGTAATATAAAGAAAAGAAAAGAGAAAAAATACACAAGGGCCCCTTTAGTTTCTAACTATTTACAACACATAAAACTTAACACTCTCCCTCAAATTGGTGCAAAGATATCTATCAAACCCAACTTGAATACAATGGGGTAAAAACTTTTACTACTAAGACCCTTAGTAAATACATCAGCCAACTGGTCTTCTGATCTTACAAAAGGCATACAAATTAAACTGTTGCTCAGCTTCTCTTTAATGAAGTGTCTGTCGATTTCGATATGCTTCGTTCGATCATGTTGAACTGAATTATGGGCAATGTTTGTGACATCCATATTATCACAGTAGAGCTTCATAGGACTAGCATCAGAGAATCCCAAATCACGTAAAAAGGTTTGGAGTCATAAAAGTTCGCAAACACCGTGAGCCATTGCCCAGTATTCCGCCTCTGCACTTGATCTAGCAACCACCGACTACTTCTTACTCCTCCAAGTAATCAAATTTCCTCCAAGAAAGGTACAATAACCAGAGATAGATCTCCTATCATCAATAGAGCCTGCCCAGTCTGCATCGGTGAAGGCTTCCAATTTCAAGTGACCGTGATTGGAGAATAAAATTCCTTTATCTGGGGCAGACTTGAGATACCTCAAGATACGATAGACAACATCAAGATGAGTAGTACGAGGATCATGCATAAACTGACTAACAACCACAACTGTGTAGGAAATATCTGGTCTAGTATGAGATAAGTATATCAAACGACCTACAAGTCTTTGATATCTCTCCTTATCCGCATGTTTTCCATCATTACTGCAAAGGTGATCCTAACATGATTGTCTCTTCCAAAAGATCCAGAATATACTTCCTTTGAGAGATAAAGATACCTTTGTCAGACCTAGCCACCTTCATTCCAAGAAAGTATTCCATAGGCCCCAAATCCTTGATCTCAAATTCCTGAGCAAGAAGAGCCTTAAGATTTTGTATCTCGTCCAAATCATCGTCTGTCATAATTATGTCATCCACATAGACTATAAGAACAACAGTCTTACCATTAGTTCTTTTGATGAACATAGTATGATCAGCACGACTCTGCTTATATCCAAATCTTAACATGGCTTTGAGAAATCTATCAAACCATGCTCCCGGAGATTGCTTCAATCCATAAAGAGCTTTTCTCAATCTACACACCTTTCCTTTTGTTGCAAAAGAGGAAAAAACTGGTGGTATCCCATGTAGACCTCTTCCTCTAAGTCACAATGGAGAAAAGCATTTTTTACATCAAACTATTTAAGAGACCAATTCAAAATAGATGCACAAGAGAGTAAGGTCCTAACAGAATTCATCTTGGCCACAGGAGCAAAGGTCTCCTCATAATCAATACCGTATGTCTGAGTGAACCCCCTTGCAACAAGTCTTGCTTTGTACCTCTCAACAATCCCGTCAGCCTTGTATTTCACAGTAAACACCCATTTGCAACCCACTGACTTCTTTTCCTTAGGAAGAGGTGCTAGATCTCATGTGTCACTTTTCTTCAGGGCTGTCATATCCTCTACCATAGCTTTTTTCCACTCGGGTATTGCAAGAGTTTCCTTCCAATTTTGCAGAATAGATATAGAGGCAATGGCAGAGACAAAAGCACGATGCGGAGGAGATAAACGAGAATATGAAATAAAGTGAGAGATAGGATGTTTGGTGGTACAAGTTCTAACTCTTTTTCTAAGAGCAATAGGAGCATCAAGATCATTACAAGAAGAGGCGGGATTATTACTAGAAGAGTCAGAAACTGGAGTTGGAAATGGTGATTGGCAAGATGGCTCAACACAAGTAGCCTTCTCTCGACGTGAATAAGTTCTCAAATCTGATTTGTCCAGACGTCCACCAATGTCATGATCTACACTCGTTTCAACTATTGGTTCCTTTTCAGAAGTTCTTGTCTCCCCCTCACGATGACAATGTAACGGAAAATACGACCAAGACTCTGGAGTATAGGATGTCAACCTTTCTTCATCTCTCATTTCTTCCTGGTTATTATTCTCCCCTTGAAGAGATGAGAGGGGATAAAATGACTTGGTTTCCCAAAAGGTGAGGTCCATAGAGACATACATTTTGCGAGAGTGTGGATCATAACATTTATAACCTTTTTGACTAGGAGTATAGCCAAGAAAAATACACTGACGTGCTTTGGGATCTAACTTACCACCAGAAACTTTAGGGGCATGGACAAAACATACGCAACCAAAAACTCTAGGAGGAAGAGAACTGATCCTAGGGAGAAATCTAATAGGAGATTGAAATTGGAGGACGCTGCAGGGCATACGATTGATAAGAAAGGCTGCAGTAAGGATAGCTTCCCCCAAAAAATACTTAGGAACGTTCATGGTGAACAAGAGTGAGCGAGCAACCTCAGCAAGATGACGATTCTTGCGCTCGGCAACTCCATTCTATTGTGGCGTGCCAACACAAGTTGTCTGTAATAGAATGCCAAATTGTTCAAGATATGTGCGAAAGGACCCATCTAAATACTCAGTCACATTGTCACTGCGAAGAACCTTAATGGTGGTGTCAAATTGAGTGCGCAACATTTGATGAAAAGATTGAAAGCATGAAAAGACTTCATTTTGGACCGAAGTAAATATACCCAAGTAACACGAGAGTGACAATCAATAAAGGTGACAAACCAGCGATATCCATTAAGAGACAAAACAGGAGAAGTGCCCCAAACATCAGAATGGATGATTGAAAAATGTGAATCACTTCGTTGGTTAATAGGGACATAAAAGGAGCGTTTATGTTTTGCTAGCTCACAAGCTTCACAAAGGAACTGACTCCGAAAACATTGTTTAATCAAACTCGGGAACAATTTTTCTAGAATTCCAAAAGATGGATGACCCAATCTACGATGCCATTGATGTAATAAAGGAAGAGCTGAACCCGTATCTGCTACAAGAGCTTGACCACATGACACAGGTGAACAAACTGGATTAGGTGCCGATTCCAAAAAGTAAAGTCCCCCTTGCACTTTACCACTGCCAATCATCCTCCCCGTATCTAGATCTTGAAAGACACAATGTGTAGGAAAAAATGTTACGGAGCAATTTAGGGATTGGGTAAGACTACTAACAGATAGGATGTTAGTAGAAAAGTTGGGAACGTGAAGAACTGAAAAAAGTGAAATGTTTGGAGAACAATTAATAGAACATTTTCCCGAAATAGAAGATAGAGAACCATCAACAACTCTGACTTTGTCCTTACCAGAGCAAGTGGAATAGGAATCAAAAAAGGAGGAGCAATCTGTCATGTGGTTAGTTGCACCCGAATCGATTATTCAAGGAAAAGAGGAAGTTGTAGAAACATTAGCTTGCATATCGGAGTTGGCAAAAAAGTTATAGAAGGGTAAAGTAGCTGAAGCGGAAGCTGTGGGAGAGGAAATACTAAGCTTGGCCACGAGGCGCCTGAGAGATTGCAACTCCCCCTGAGAAAGAGGACCAGTAAGGGAAGCATCTGTCCTTGAAGATTCCATACCAACCACGGATCACCCAATCAGCAATAACAAGGCCAAAGCTGAACAATCCGGACGATAAAACCCAGAATCCAAGAAAACCAAGCCGCAATCCTCAATCAAATAATAATAATCAGTCACACCACAAATGCAATGCAAGGATAGGTGGATTTGTTGGTTTTTCTGACATAGCCACAGAACGGTCGCGAGTCCCGTCGAAGATATCAGATAATACCAACGAACGAGGCTGACTCAATATGCATGTGCAATGCAAGAGGCTTACCGGAGCCGAGATTGAAACCTCAAATCAACGAGGGCTCGCCGGAAGCAAGCGATGCCAGCGGTGACTGGGTACAACACAGAATCCAAGATCCCAACAAACCCAACGGAGGTCAGCGCACACAGATCTGGTACCTCAGAACTCCTCTTCAAACTTGGTACCCACTGAAAACCTCAATAAATCACCAGAGATGCACGGAGGCTCGCCGGAAGATGGAGAGTGTTGTGAGAGGTCGCCGGAGGTAAGCGACTGTGTTGGTGGTGGCGCAAAGGTCAGGTGGCGGCGTTGCAAGAGTCGCTGGAAGAGTCGAGCATACAAGTCGTCGACAGTCGCCTAAGGCGATGGACGTCAAGGACGGCGACGGCTGGAAAGGACGACACCGTTGAGAGTCGCTGGGGTCTGGCGAGTGCTGAGGGCCATAGAAAATAATCGACTAAAGTCGTGAAACCACAAGGGGACGACGAAAGTCGTGAAGGACAAAAAACGTCTGACAATCTTCGCAAAAGCCACTACAACGAACAACAAAGAACAACGAGAACCAATTTCGACCCTTCTAAAGCCTTTGAATAGAATCCGTCAAGAACCAGAGTTCAGCTCTCCGCAACTTTTGAAAATGTCAGAATGGCGGCTGAGACAAGAGCTAGGGTTTCAGAACTCTAGTATGATACCATGATCGAAGGGAATGGAATGCTTACTTCTTTCATTCATTAATGTGTGTAATATAGAGAAAAGAAAAGAGAAAAAATACACAATGACCCCTTTAGTTCCTAACTATTTACAAAACACATAAAGCTTAACATTGTTCCTAAGGTAATTACTAATCAATTGTAGTTTTTATGTTTAAATCATTTCATACTTAGCCTAGATCGGAGTTATGAACACCAATATCGTTTTTGGGGAAAACTCTAGGTTTAAGGGATGATTCTTGGGATTTGAGGGTGTTTAAGAGTTGGTTAAGGCCACAAATTAAGCATGTTTAGTAGCAACATGTGTTAGAACACTTGTGATGGGTTGATTTTGGATGTTTTGAGGTTGGATCGAAAAGATTAGAGGTTGATTCGTCAAAATTTTTTAGGGGATTATTTTCTGCACAGGGGGTACCGGTTCCTTGCTCCGTGGGGTACCGGTCCCCGCCGAGCAGTTGGTTTGGAAAGCTGATGGGTACCGGTCCCTTGTTAAGTGGGGTATCGGTCCCTGTCGAGCAGTTAGTTTGGGAGATTGACGGGTACCGGTCCCTTGTAACGTCAGGTACCGGTCCCCGCTGTACAGTGGGGTAACCAAGAGGACGGGTACCGGTCCCTTGTAACGTGGGGTACCGGTCCCCGCTGGGTTTTTCTGGCAGATTTTGGTAACTTCTCAGGGCGTTCGGATACGGACTTTGAATGTGTTTGGGAGGTATTAGGGACTATTTGGGGACCCTAATAAGCGGTTTAAAAATAGTTAATTATTTAATGGATGGATTATGAAAGTAAACCATGATGAATGTTGGTTTAATTTAATGATTTCGTTTTCCATTGCCAATTTATATATCATGTGGACTGAAATTTATAGTTTGATTGACAGGGGCGCTCGAGGAAGGCATTGAGATATCGCTAAAAGACAAGGAGAAGGTTTGAAAAGCGGTATTGGTGAGTGTAGGACTATGGTATCTTTAATTGTACATCTGCAAGTCTTTATTTCATCGTTGTTATTGCATTGAAAAATAAAATGCATGTTGGGTTATGTTATGAGGAATGAGATGCATGTTATGAGAAGAAGAAGCATGATATACATAAATATATTATGCATTGTCTGCGTGGGACGTGTGGCGTTATTGGCAACCTGAGTAAGTCCAATTGTTGGCAACCTGAGTAAGACCAACGGGTGCGCGGGGCGTACCCAAAAATGTGTGCTACGAACTATTGCTTATAGCAATAGCTATTTTCAGGACATGTGATGCTCAAATCTTTTTGAAAAAGACTTCGGCCATTATATATAATAATAACATGCATGGGATGCACTTATGAATGGAAGTTAACTGTTGTTCATTCTATAATTTATGTCATTAAATTGCTTGAGATTGGAAGTTGAACATATCATAGTCACACTCTGTTTCCTTGTTTTTGACTTGAAAATAGGTCACAGGCTTAGCGGTCCACTACGAGGCTGGAGGAAGATTGATACTTGGATGACAATAATTGGCTAAGGTCATTTTTGAGGATCGTTATGCTTGAGGCATCGCAGTAGTACCTTTGGGTAGTCTTGTACTGTTTGTTATTTAGAGACTTGTATTTTAGAGATCACTCAGTAGTTCGTATTGTTTATCTTGTAGTTTGTGTTTGAGGTTAATGAGTACTTGTAGCAATTATGGTTTTATCCTAGGGGTTTTACCTTGGTTCATTTATTATGTTTCGGAAATGTCATTAAGGATTTCTACTTAAGTAAAAGAAATTTTAAATTCCGCATTTTTTTGAGAAATTATGAGTTTGGGATGTTACAGACGTAGATCAAAAAAGATCTTCATCAACATGAGGTGCTTTCATGGTGATGTCAATAAAGTAGCAACATAATATTTCATTTCATGTTAAGTAGAAACTATGTTTACTTGACCAAATATTGAATGTCATACAAATTATTGAAAAGTCTGCCTGTCTGGCAGTAGCCTAGTCTGACCAGCACTTTGCTCTATTAGTCAAAGAAGGAAGTTAGATTTAGCTATTGCACTTTTATACAAAACTATGATGAAAATTTAGGGAACTTAAGTTAGATTAGCTACAGTTTCTACAGTTACAGAGAAGATTTCAGGATGGAAGAATAACTAAAGTAAATACGTGTTGGTATCACAAAAATGATAAAGCTTGATATTTTAGAGATAGAATATTCAAGAGATGGAAGGACGAGGATAAGGAGAAGAAAAAACCAGTTTATGGGAATCTAAGGAACTCCATCTCCCAAGGTGAGGTTGGAGCACAAACTCAAAAGCATCCAATGCAATTTAAGTGTCCGAAAAAGGAATAACATCGCAATTTCCGTTCGTTCCCCTTTTTCCACCACCACCAAAGTGAAACGTGGATAGAGATGGATTCCTTGGGTTATTATTCCCTTTGATTAAGTAGCAGTATATCCGGCAGGACCAGTAGATCATCCAAGAGTTTAAACTCCCTTTGATTACGCCAACTCATCTCTTCCATTAGATTTAAGGTCCAAACTTAGCGAGTCTAAACTTTGATTGCATAAAGACCATTCTCAATGTCTTTAAAACCAAGATGAACACTAATATAATCAGAAACAAAACACAAATCTTTGGATCAAAACTACACCCGGGATACTGTAGCAGTATATTAGCCTAGAATAATTTGAGAAACCTCAACTCCACAAAAGCTTGAATTGCACAAGTTCACAAGCTAACTCTACATTAAATTCTCAAATGCTTCCATTTGCCTTCGTACGTTTTGCATCAATGCAACATTAGATGGAAACTCTAGATGTCCTCAACAAAAGGAATCCCATCATTGATTATTCATGGAGTATGGATCGCCCTCGGACCCTTCATTAGCTAGCTTACAACTTTTTTCATTGGCATTACCACCGCAGAAGTTTTCACTGCATCCTTTTGTAAGGTACATTTACCCTGTTGATATATTATTTTTTACTTTCTAGGGAAAAAAGTTCTCAAAGTACAGAAAGATTGTCATTTCAGGCTCTCCAGTGATTAATTACCAAATCACGCCAGAAGAAGTTTCCAGCAATCGGTATTAGACGTTCCTTCCATAAGAAAGTTCAGTCAGTTTTGCATCACTTGAGTTAAACTTAATTGGAACACTTGAACTCACGGCCATTTAAAATCAAGGGTCTCTTTATATATGATAGTATATGGTAGAAATATCATGTTTATTACTGCTGTCCACAGAATGAGGGATTCACCATATGGGTATCACTTCAATCAGGAGGCAGAATTTCAAGTAACAACACTTGCCTATCCAAGGCAAGCTAGTGCAAGTTAAATTTGGAAGAAGGCATCTTAAACATAAGTAGCACAGAACTTAATGTAGAGTACGTACCCATATTTTCCACTAGTTTGGGCATTAGGAACATCACAATCACCATGAATCCCACCATCAACCCCATTGGGCTCTTCACAAGAGACATAATGTTGAAAGGTTCCCTTAACTACAAAGAAGAAAGACAAGGAAGGGAAGTTACAAAACCAAACACTCATCAAATCCCATGACAACAAAATGGTAAGAAGTTGATTTGTGTTTCATAAACCCAAGCTTCACCTCATAGTATTGTTCCTCCCTCAAAGGCTCCAAAACCAACTCAGTCAGACCCCTCCGGTTCTCTGTGAGCGCTGCCTGAACCTTGCCAGGGTTTCTCGCGCTGACATCAACACGAACCTGCATATTTAAGAAAGAAGGAACATAAATGTGCTGGAGCGGAAAATGAAAGTGACTGGATTCTAATGCAGATGGGAGAAACTCACAGGAGAAAAGAAAAAACCAAGTGCAGTCACTTCAATAAGATGAGTGCCTGCTGGGACATTCTGGCTTTGAGCATAAATGTTAAGGAACAATACTGGCCTGCCTAATAATTGAGTAATATCATGTAAAAAAATACATAGAAATTATTAAATTCTCCATCAAATTTCTTAAAAAATCTGCAACACATTGCTAGAATTCACCACGTTACAGTTTGCCACATCCGCATAGCACACATTCTGACACGACGGATCAAGAAGTGGACGCACTAGCGACATTCTCCCAAAGTGCACGTCAAAATACAAATTCAATTGATCCAAACAATACTATCCATTTCACACCAAGACCTAAGCTTAAATTACCAAATTGATCCAGGACTAACAATTCACCCAGAAAGATGGAGAGCATCAACATCCTGCTACATCGAATCCAAACCAGATTTACAGCAACTCCCCTAAAATTGGAAAGCATCAATGCAGCTTTCAAATTTCGGAGGAGTTCTGACTTCTGAGTTTACAGAAGAGTTCCAAACAACAAAAAGTAACAGGCTTCCAGTGGTCATTGAGATCAAAAACTGTCAGCTCCCGTATTCATGCCTTTACAGCTCCTTCAGCTATTAAATACTTTTTTCTTGCTTTAGCATCATACAAAAATTCAACAAATTCTTTTGTATTCATTATAAGTGAGCATTGTCTAAAATCAAAACTGTTTTTAGTTCAATCTATTACCAATCTATTCGTTTTCCCTTGTTTGATGTCTGCACTAAAACATTTTTCCAACCTCCAAAAGTTGAGGAGGTTGATAGACACACAGTTTTGTAGTTTTAGTGTGTCTATTTCTTCCTATTTTGTTTTAGTTTATTGTTTATTTATTTATGTTTAGTTTATATTAATGTTTATATTGTTTTCTAGTCTTTGTATGTTTTCAGGTTATTTGTTGATCCCCGGATGCGTTCGGAAGTTCCCGAGACCTCCCGAGCCTTGAGGAATCCATTCGAGAGCACCTAGAAGAACCAAGAGGAAAAAACAACCAAAAGGAAGCATCCTGAGGAGGGGTACCGGTCCCCCACCCCCTTGTGGACCGATCCCTCTCGTGGACAGTAGGTATTAACATGTAACGGATACCGGTCCCCTATACCGGGGGAGACCAGTCCCTCCTGAGTTTTCTGCAGAATTCAACTTCATTAAGGGTGTTTTGGTTATTTTAGGTGAAGAAGGTATATATATATATATATATATACTCATGTATAGTTCGAGTTATACATTATTCATTCATGTTTTAGGGTTTTGGGGGTGGAGAGATTCTCTCTCTACCTCCCTTCTTCTTCTCTCTAGATTTAGGACTTTTTCTTTGGGATTTAGAGATTTTCTTCTTCATTAACCATGTAAGTATGAATCTCTTGTTCTCTTTTATGTAATTTATTGTATGTTTTATGTTTGATTTCATTTCGTATTTCATTTTTATGGCGTGTTTTGCTTGTGTTCTTGTCATTTTAATGCTTGTAGTGGGATTAATGGAGGGCTAGTTTCCTTGGTTGAGTCATGGGGTGACTAATACCCCAAGACCTAAGCTTGTATTGGACTTCCCCATATTTGTGCTTGAATGTAGTGGTTTGGATAAGTTTAGTTCATGTCCTAGGGTCTTAGCTTAGTGGTGTTAATTACCTTGATCAAATGTCGCCATTAATTTGGTACATGCAATGCTTGGTGCGATGTCCCACTAGGTGTTCGATAAAATATCCCAATGAACAAATTCACCTAGAACACTTATCCTTAGACAATTGAGGTCTTGAGGTTGCATTGGAGTTAGGAGCATACGGTTTTCCATTTTAGGTCTAAGCCGAAGATTGTTAACCTCATTGATGGGTCATAGACAATGAACCTTACACGTCCCATGATTTGAGCTATGTCATCCTAAGTGTTCAATAAAATGTCTACGAGAACAAAATTTTAGCTCTCATGTCATCTCTTGACCAATGACGTGTGCTTAATAGCTAAACTTTCCGAGTGAGATCCTCAGTCGTGATCCCTCACTTGTGTTATCATAGAGATTGAGAAGTCTAGCATATTCTTTAGGTGTTAGAAACCCCCAGGTCATTCTTCTTAGTTAACTTAATTTAATTTTCTTTCTTGCCTTATGTTTTAGTCTTGTAGTTCTTAATCAAAAACAAATCCAAGGGTAGCGTCCTTCCGTCTCTATCGCAAAACAAACCCTCTACCAAGCAAATTCCTTAATTCCGTCAATTCTCTTTGGTTCGACCTCGGACTTACCACTTTACTAAGTGTTATTTCCGTGTTTATAAATTTCTAATGCGACTGCCGGCTCATTTATAGTGAACAACGATGGGTCGGGCACTTGTCAGAGGTTCTAACACAGTTATTGTTTAAAAACCATATAGCATGAGGACTTTAATATAAGTAGACATTGTTCTAAAAGGCCCCGCTTGGGGCAGCCTAGGCCCTAGGCTACAGGGGTCCGTCTAGATGCCGTCTAGATGCTAGGCGGTAATGGTCCGCCGCGACTAAGAAGGAATATCATATATTTAATAACCAAATCAAACCAAACATAGTCTTAAGTCACAAATATTATATATTTGATGTTATAAAAAAAAATTCATGCATTATTTATTGTTGCATTAAGTAAATATTAATTTTATTAATAAATAAACAAATAATCACCTGGGCCTTTAGGCATTAGTCCTACCTCGACCGACCGACTAACACCTGGCGCCTTTAAAACATTGTAAGTAGAACATAATTTCATCTATCCACCACATTCCTACGACTCCCAAGTATATATACGACTCTTCAATAGGACAGTGTGCTATTAATTCCACCATAATGTTGCACTACAGTAATGAGAAACAAAGCTCAAGTCTTTTATTTTTATTTTTGGGGAACTCAATAACCCAAATCAATCAACTAACATTTTATCTAGATCGCAAAAAGAATCTTCCATAGTTGCAGCAACTACGTCTGAAGTATGCAACTTCAACTTACATCACCACACTACATTATCTTACATACTCTGCTTTGAGGCTATATTTTACTATCACAAATGTTGGTCCCAAAATGCAACCAAGAGGGGTGTGAATATTTGACAACAATGATAACCAAATAAAAATTAATCTATTTAACTTGCAACATAAAAAACTATATATAAAAAATATGTTTGTACAATCGAGACTAAAGAAATAATTTCAATATCCTTACGTTACACCTTGATTATTGCAATATGGCAATGGTTAAAGTTTCGAGCTTGAAATTGTTTCTAGAACAGGGATTGAAAAATATATTTTGATACAATAATATATATGATCACAAAAATAAAATTGTAAGAATAAAATGAAAGAGATAAAGAGAGAGAGAGAGAGAGAGAGAGAGACAAGTACACAAAGATGTATAGTGGTTCGATATGACGTGTCTCTCCCAACGTGTGAAGGATTCCACTAATCGTAAGGGTAACCACACAACGTAATTTCCAAGGATTACAAGCGAGAGCCTTCGAGGATGGCCTCCAACTGTTACACTAAGGACCTTCGAGGGTGACCTTCAACCTAACACTGAGGACCTTGCAGGGTGGCCTCCAACCTATCTACTACAAGGATACAACCTTGTTTTACAAGAAAGGCACAATGATCTAGAGTAGGAGTTTATGTCTAACTCGTTTACAAATGAAAGATCAAAAGAGAAAGAAGACTAATAAAATGTAAGAACATAAAAGATATGTCTCTCTTCCTTCAATATCACATGAGATCAGTAGGGTAACAATCTTGAAGCTCCAATGCTATGGTCTTTTAGGGTTTGAGATTTTAGAAAAGATGGCAAAAATTACAAAACAATAATATAATACATAACATCAAACTGCCAACAAAACACCAGACCGGATGGCAGACCGGTGAGCCAACCAAAAATCTGGTCCCCCAAAAATGCTTCCAACTTTGATTGATCTCTTCACATATTGTCCTGCACTGATTTGATACACAATCTGAAAATAAAACTAGAGCAGAATAATTATGCAAACATAAAATGCATACTTTCATATTCATTTTGAATTTCAAAATCAATTCCTTCCAAGGCAAAAACCATAATTTATGTGAACTCAATCAAACCACTAAAAATATATCACGTGTCAATCAATATATATTCATGCCAAGATTGAATATATTACATAAGGATATCATTCCAGGATTAAATTATACAAGCCATCAATCCTAGTTTGCAATCCATGTGACATTAAATCACCCAGTGAGAAAAGAACAAGTGTCACAATATTAATCTAGAGTATATATTCAACTATATATTAAAATGAATTACATTTAAAACCCTTAATCATTAATTTGTTTTAAGATTAATCCATAACAAATGATTATTCACATTTAGGCCATGATGAAATTAATCTAACCCAAAATTATTTAACACATTTGAGAGTTTGCAATATATTCCACAAATTAATTATTCTAACAAGAATAATTATTTAACCAATTAAGCACAATTGAATTTATCATCTAATCAATTTATTCTAAATTGATTTCAACAAGAATAATTTCATGAA
>NMUG010003354.1:0-14883 GCA_002855965.1 Monotropa hypopitys
ATTAAATCAGGAATTTAGAAATTGTCACGGGATTATTCCGGACACTTTTCTGAAATTCTTTGGAAACCGGCCTTTCTGCTCTGATCGGGAGATGACGCTGCGCCTTGAACTGCTTTTTATCCGTCGATTTGGTTTATCAGTAAATATTCGCCTCCTCAAATGCTTCTTATGAAAATTACGTTTGCTCAATTCTGACGTCGTCTTGTCGTCGCGGTAACAATGAATGGCGCGACGCTTCGACTGAATTCTGAATTTTACTCGGACGGATTCGATTTTTACACAGACTTTCCTGTAACGAAATTACCGTTGACTTTCCATTCCTAAACATGATTTCGGATGCTCGTGCGAAATTCTGTTGATTCCAGGGCATGAAGCATGCAGAGAGGATTTCTGTCGGCTATTCGGTTACTGTTCGTCTCGCTCCTTTGGTCGGATTAAAATTCTGACTTCGGACAAATATTTCTCAACATTTTATTGGCTTCGGCTTGCTGCTGCATTGTCGCTGGCTGATGTCGGCACTACTTGCGGAGGGTCTTGACATTCCGGAATCGCGTCTGAAAAATGCTCGGAGACTGGTTTGACCATTCTGTTGACTTCAGAAGTTGGGTCAAAATTGTGTATCAACAATCGTGAGCCCTCCCAATGTTATTTGGGGAAGCCGAATAGGATTGGTTAGTGGGTTGACGAGCCGCTAATCGAGCCTTGCCTTATCTAGGTCACTAAGATTAAACAAATTAAGGGTGCCTTGTTCAGGGATTCGATTGACACTACGATTAGATGGGTGCCTTGTTCAGGGATGTGATTGACACTACGATTATATCAAACGCCTTGTCTAGGGGTTCTGGAACTTGATACTATATGGATGACTTGTCTAGGGATCCTATTGACACTTTACTTTGGAATGCCTTGACTAGGGATTCCCTCACTTGACACATCATGAAACAAGGAATGAAACGTGAACGTAACTAAGTGTTAGATAACATCGAATGAACACTTATATTATTTATTGTGGACTCTTGATTAGTTGTCCCTTGAGTCACTTATATTACCTATTATAGACTCTTGATTAGTTGTCCCTTGAGTCACTTATCTTACCTATTGTGGACTCTTGATTAGTTGTCCCTTGAGTCACTTACCTTACCTATTGTGGACTCTCGTCTAGTTATCCCTTGAAATGCTTATCTCATCTATTTTGTGGGCTCTTGCCTAGTTTCCCATTGAAGCTATCCACTGAACACGAATGGAACAATTAGTAACGTGTAACAAGGAAAGAATGAAATATTTCAAATATCTAGTAAGGTATATGAATCCAACACTTAACGACAACGATAGTTGGCGTGGTTCGCAACGCGAGTTCAAGTCAGATATCTTCGCGCGACGTTGGTTAGGATTTATAGTTGATCCTTGGAGTTGCCTGACCTTAGTGATAAGGTTGGTTGAGTTGCGATTGGGAGTTGCTTCGGTTGGACTTGGGACGTTGTACCCCTTGTACTCTCTTGAGGTTGCGGTGTTGGTTAGACACACTTGTCGGCGATATGTCTAGGTCCCTATTGCCTTGAGTTAGGTTTACACTACGTGCACTTAGCTCCTTTATTGTTTCTGTTCGTTTACTTGGGGACACGTAGGCACGCACCGCATGTGCATGCTTGGTAGTAGTTAGGGGTTTTCTCACTGAGATGTTGTTTGCTCAGACCCTCTTTCTTTTCCTTTTTCTAGTCTGTGTTGCAGGGCTAGACGGGCTTGGAGTTGGAGTCAGTTGCTAGATTTTCTCAGGCTTAGCTATTCCGATTTTCAGTGGTAGTCTTTCAGTTTTAGTTGTACATACTTTTCAGTTACAGTACTTTCAGTTGTAGTTCCTTTACTCAGTACTTGTAGTTCTTTCTGTTCACATTAGCAGTTGTAGTAGGCTTATACTTGTACGTCACTTCCGTTCTCTACTTTTTTGTACTTCTACTTTGTACTATTCTGTGATGTAATGAGAGATCAACTGAATGTATCCGAATGACAAGTAGTTATATCCCCTGTTTATTATTAAAACTGTATTTCAAAAAAAAAATGGTTTGAAAATCCGGGGCGTGACAACTTGGTATCAGAGCTTTCGGTTCGAATACCTTGGAACCGTGGGGAGACACCTAGTCTCCATGGGTTCTCTTGGTCATTACATTGTTCTCTCATCGTGCTTGTGTGCTTGTTATGCACTATTGTACCGTGACTCTATGTTATAGAGGTATCTTGTTTGTTCTATCTCCTTCTATGGATGTCGAGTTTATCCGTCCCTTGGAAGTTGAGTGTTGATCTGTGTGGCAAGTTTAGTTGCCTTGCAGTCGTTGTGTATCTTTGTATTCCTACTCTTAGCATTCATGATGCATCTTTTGAGGTTTCCATGCGGTTGTAGGCTCCTCTATGTCGCTAGAGTTGAGTTTGTGTCCAGTGATAAAATGAGATTCATGAAAGTATTCGAGATTGTCGTTGCGATTTCCCCTTGCCTTGTTGTGCATAAGGTGTAAGTTGGGCCTTGTTGGAATGTGGTGTTAGGATTTTGGTGACCTTGGCTTCGGTTTGGTGATTGGAAGTAATTCTTAGAGCTCTTTGAGTTTAGTAGCTTGGTTATTCTCCCTTCTAGGATGTGATTTCTTGAGAAATTATTGTGGATTTAACCTTGTGGTTCGTAGGAGTTCGTGTTTCCTCTGTTATTTTAGTGAAATTCTCGAGGCGTTACCGAGATTTCCAAGTACCGTCCCTTTAAGGGGTATGACCCGCTAGTTATATATCTCCGCAAAATCGAGTTGCGTGTACTCGTTTGGATTTTTATAGATTCTCCGACGCCATTGTTCGTTAGTTTGCAAATGTAAGTTCAGTTGCGATATATCTTTTTATTCAATCTCTTACCTCGCGTTAGTTGGAGCCGGTTGGTCATGCGAAATTGACATGGATGTCCATTCGTAGTTGTTTGGGGCTTACTGTTTAGATGGAATCTTGAATGTACGTGGAAGTTGTTCGTCTTCCTCATATCCGCTTGAATCATTCGTTTGATGATTTCGTTTAGTTGCGAGTTATGCTTTGAGTGCCTAGAGAGGATCCCTTTGTTTGGCCCTTCTTCAGCTCGATGGCGTAGATGAGACTCTTGAAGCCAATCCTTGGCTTATAAGGAGTTGTTATATCTTTGAAGATTGTCAACATCCCTATTGAAATGCGTCTTGCTTCTTATCAATTGATTGAATCATAGTTGCGCCTTCCTTGAGTTGTGATTGAATTGAAAGTCACTGGTGTAACTCGTTCGAGTCCTGACCTTCCAGCTGTTTTGTGACATTTGGCGCATTTGTTCTGTCTTGAATCTCGATGACTACGATACTTGTGTGAAAACTCATGTGTGTTTGTCGGGCCTTATTCCTTTCTTGTGACTCAGGCAGTAACTCTGGTGTCCACACCTTATCGAGAGTTGTCCTTTTTACGCTTTTGTGTGGCCCATGGCTTTCTTTATCTTGGTGCCTCTCGGTGGTGGTCTTTGTAAACCCCCTTGGTCGACATTCTTTGGCATTGATCACTAGTGTTGTTCATCCTTGGACTCAACTTGGAGTTGTCATTACAATGTGACTCTTTCATCGGTCATCTCATTTATTATGTGATTTTCCTTTGCGTGTTTGGTCGACTATGAGTTAGTAGGTCTTGGAAATTTGGGAAGCTTCGTGTTCGATTGGTCGTGAGCCATGTGTTGTTGTTTATACTATTGGCGATCTTTGGTATCAAATCAGAGTTCATTTGGTATCTGGTGTTTTGTCGTACCTTGTTGATGACTCGTTGCGGAGCGTGGTAACTCCTTGATCGCAATTATTCGAACTGTACTCCGTTCCAGGTATATTATGAGACCTGTTGATTCTTGGGTGACGTTTCCTTGTCTCGCGTCTTGTTTGATATAGGTGATGTGATTTTTCACATTCCTTGTGTTATCATGTTTGAGTTACATCTAAAATTGCGAATCACCCATATAGTGTGTCGTATTATTCCGGACTTCTAGTCGGGTGACGTTTGTCGACCTTGTTTCACTTCTGATTTCGGTAGAACTTTCCCATGTTCGAAAGATGTGGTGTTATT
Organism: Monotropa hypopitys; assembly: GCA_002855965.1. Lineage (NCBI taxonomy): Eukaryota > Viridiplantae > Streptophyta > Magnoliopsida > Ericales > Ericaceae > Monotropa > Monotropa hypopitys. The sequence goes on from NMUG010003354.1 coordinate 4,093, forward strand.
GTGTTCGTCTTTCTACCGATGTTGCATCTTTGGCTCGAATGTTGGTGGTCCCAATTTTGGTTGCGAGACTTTAGTAGAATTAGAAACGACTGTTTGCGTTCGTTATGCTTTGCGTTGACCATATTTCATTCTTGTCGAAAAGACTATGCGTTCGTGCGATTGTCTCTCTTCGGCATTGTACCCTTGATCGGATTACGGGTGTTTCTATCTCAGATGCAAAAAATTTAGTTGAATAAGATATTCCCGTTCTCATTCGTTACGTTTGTGCGTTGGACGTTACTTGATCATTGAGGAGAAGTTAGTGGACAAAACAAGCGCGTGTTCAATTGAACATGAGAAAAGATGAGTGCGAATGCATATTGTGGTCTAGACTTGGCGTGAGTTGGTGCCATGCCATGTTGTTTGAGCTTGGCACATGCACATTTTGGCGTGTGTGAGTGTGTGAGTATTTTTTTGGTTATATGATACACGTTTGACGTGGTGAATTGGTTTAAGAAGAGCTACCGGTCGGGGCATCTTAAAGCAAATCATCAAGGTCATATGGTTACCACACTAGGATGTGTGTGTTTGGTGTGGTGTGTTCTTTGGCTCGAAATTTTTGAGAATTTTCATGTGTTGCATTTATTTCAGTTGGTTCGTCGGTGTTGGTGCGATGACGTATCTTCGCTAGTTATATTTTGCTAAGCATTCGTGCAAACGGTATTAAGGCGTGTCGGCGTATCCTCGGTGTGTCCTCGGCGTACCGTAGCGTAATTAATGGATTTTTTTTAGGACGACGAAGCAAGAATTATTTACGTGCGAGTTTGAGGAATCGAAAAGAAAGTTTGACGTATATGGCATCGATTAAAAAAAATAGAGGAAAGAATATATTTTTTTGTGTAAGAGCCATAGCGGGAAGGCGGTAGATCCATGGTTTTTGAGGAGGCTATTTCTCGTAAAATCCTCCATCTTTTATTTGTGTCGTGGAATCGATTTGTGTCGGCATTTCCGTACCGTATTCGGAAGTACTCTCTTGTACCTTGGCATATTTGTGAGTCTGTGGATCGAGAAGCGTATTCTTGCGTTGTTACTATTCGAGAGTTGATCGTGGATGTCAAGGCGAGGTCGTATCTTTGCGAAAACGTGTGTTCATTAGTTACCGAGCAATCGTATCGAATCCAACATCCTATTTAAAACTTATTATCGTATCCTACAAAGTTTAACCCTTGAGAGGATCGTTGTGGCGGTGAATTTTATTTTCGGTTCACCCGTTGGGGGTTGGAGTTTCTTTCTTTCATTGGACGGATGATTTGGTTCTCATCCTACTTTCTTTTTACCTAATTTCGAAGACGAAATTTCTTTAAGGGGTATGAGATGTCACGATTTGATTTTCCTTTGGTCTTTTTTAATTAAATTTGCAAATTTAAAATGTGGTCTCGAGGATTTTTGTAATAAATCTCTTTTTATATAATTCTAATCAAAAGAATAATGGGTCAAATAACAAAAACATAAATATTATCAATAATAATTATAAAAGAGAAAACAAAAAAAGACATAACCTAATACTACCCTAGCCCCTTGTCCCGTAACCCCACTTTCCCTCCCAAACCCCAAACCCCTTCATTCCCCCAAATCCCTAGCAGCCAAAGCCCTACCCCGTAACCCCTCCCGAAAATCCCTCACCCTCCCGTAAGTTTTCAGCCACCGCGAGAGATAGAGGGAGAGGGAAGAGGGCGACAATAAAGAGAGGGAGAGGCGGCAAAAGGGTGGCGGCGGGAAGAGGAGGCAGCTGCGGCATGGGTGGCGATGACGGCGGTTCGCACAATGGAGAAGGGTGGTGGCGCGCAGCTGGTGGTTGGCGGCTGTGGCTGGTGGCATCGGATGGTTGTTGGTGGTCAGCACAAAGAGGGAAGAGATGGGTTGGCGGCAGTAGCAGGTGGTAGCGCGGCAGCAGGTGGCTGTGAATTGCACGACAGGAGGTGCGGCTAACTGTTTCCGACAGCAGTGGCGCGACACTGGGCGGTGGTTCGCGTCTGTTCTTTGTGGCTGTGTGTGCAACGGAGAAGTTTCGTATGACTGCGATGTGCCTACGCGCGGTGGCACGCTGGTCCGGGCTTCTGTTGGTGGTTCGCGGCAATGGTATTGCGACGACTGTACGAGGTATACGTGATTTATTCATTTCTGTATTCGTTTAGATGTACATAATTTCTAGCTGTGCGACGATTGTGCGCGTGATTGTGGATACACTCTTAGTGAGGATACTGTTGTGTTTGCAGTGGCTGCGTGAGGATGTGGTTGACCGATTAGAGTGACATCGCGACAGACTTCAAGCTTCGGTGACTTCGGTGGGTAAAATCTCTAACTCCTATTAAGTATGTGTGTGTGTACGTAGGATTTCTGTATTGTGTTGGAATTAAGTGGTGATCTTGGGCCCGCTAGTTGTTGGGTATTGTGTTGGAATTGAGCAGTAATCTTGGGCCCACTAGTTGTTTGATTTGATGTCGCTAGAGGTTTAAGCGTACAAATATTCGATAAATTGGCCACGTTAGACTTTGGTCGTGTCTTGGCAGAGTTGACACCGTTTGACCATTTTAGAACTCGTTTGGTTACATTGTAGGTCGCGTTGAGTCCGCATAATTATCGTAAAGTACTTAAGGTATAGATGAACACCAAAGAGTCAGTAAAATGCCCTCGACAAATGTGGTAATAAAGTTGGATTTTTGAGTTTTCGCGAATGTAAGGAAATGGCCTATCTTGGTTATTTGATGGTCGTCGTTGATCTCGTCGTAGTTGGGTGTGAGTTTGGTTAGTTGGACACCTTGGATGCGTTTACGACAAATGGCGTTGTTGGACTTAGTTGTCTCCCTTGGAGTGACCATGGTGGAGTTAGTCATTTAAGGAATTTAAGTAAGTATTTCAATATGTCAATGAATATCAAATATGAGGATGTGTCCCACGAGGGCTACTCGCACCATATCTCGTATCCATCACTTACAGAAAAATGTGATCTAGTAAGTTGACACGCATTGGTCATGACGCGAGTTATCACATTATTCATACGATCGAATTACGTTCATTATACACAAATATCTTGATGGACTATGCAGGACTGTGCCTTGTTCAGGGACCTCCCAGATACACACTTATTACATTGACGTACTATACAGTACAGTGCCTTGTTCAGGGACTACTGGACACAATGACTATGATATGGGATTTGATACTTTGATACGGGGCGCCTTGTTCAGAGGTCCTGGAATCGTCGCTCCATCCACGACATTGTGCACAATGGGGGTGTCACACTCCGGAAATTTTAATTAATTTCCATCGTTTAATAAATCGAAAATCCTAAATCGCATTTGAAATTCATCAATCTGATTCGTTCTTCAAATCAGAAATCTTTACTCATGAAAGTTGTGGAGAATTTGATTATGATTGCAACGCAACTTGAATCGTCTCAATGGGAGGTCGTACGAAGAAGTTATGGCCAAAATACTATCGGAAAAAACAACATTTTCCTTTAGCACTCTTTTTGCTCTTGCCGACCGGTACAAGTATTTTTCCGACCGGTCGCGGGAGGTACGAGAGGTGGAGACCGGTACATGATAATCGCCGACCGGTCGCGGAGACCAGAAATGCTGTTTTCTGGGTTTTTAATGAGGGGTAGCTCGGGGTTTTCACTAGGGGTTGTATATAATCCATTGGTCCGAACATTTGGGTCATCCCTACCATTTGGAACCCTAATACCCTCTCTCTACCTCCCTCTCTCAATTCTCTCTACCTTATCTCCTCCATATCTCTCCAACCAATGGATTTCGGAGAAAACGTGAAGATTTAACGTCGACGGCAACGCTCTCCTCTCCGCAATGATATACATAGTTCGGTAAGTTGTTCTCGCTCTTCTAAAACCCTAGGTTTGTGTTGGTTGCTCGGCTAAGGTTTTGGTCTCTATTAACGTTGTAGGGTATTGCGAGAGCTTCCCGTTGGTAAGTTTGGTTCACTTCTGCCATGGTGGTTTTCCGGCGACTCCTCCGGCGACTCTCCGGGGGGTAAACTCTTAACTCCTATCTTGTGTGCGTGCGTAGATGTCTATAGAATTCATAATCGTCATTGATTCCCTTTAATTTCATAATCTACGTCAAGTACTGTATTTGGTTTCAATTGCCATAGTAATTGGGTTTATTGTACTTGAGGTAAATTGGAGTAGGTTCGATTGTCGTCGTAGGAGTTATTGTGATTTACTTGGGTGTCGTAATGTGATCGTTGAGTCGAATAGATGCCTTTGGAGTCGATGGCCGTTAGGTGTTCGATGAAATGCTCGAATGAGCTTTGGATTGATTTTGAGGAAGTGTGAGTTGATTGGGTCGTAGAAGAATCATTGTGGTTACTTAGTTGGTTGCTAGAATTCCCTTCGAGTTGATATTGATCCTTGAATCATCCTTTGGTCTTGGTTGTTGTAAATTGGGTGAATGTGGATGTTCAGATATTGGGCGTCATTGGGTTTCCCCTTGAACGTGTTGTGCCGAGTCTCGTGGCTTGTTGGTAGGTTGCCCTTGGTTGTGGAACCTTGTGAATTTATTGGAAACCTAACAATGAACGCAATGAACTTAATGAACGACAAATACGGAGATGGATCCTACGAGGACCACTCCTTGGCAACCTTGAATCATTCACTTAAATCCAACCTAATGGAACACAAATGATCATGTGAGGAGAGTGGATGGTGATCGATGTCGTGCGGGGATGCTAAAGGATCTTGGGAGGTAAGGATTCCCCATCCCTAAATGGTATCCATCCGGGTTAGAAAGGAGTTTTCCCTACCCGCGTACGGCCCCGAGTTTAGGAAGGAGTTTACCCTACTCGGTTGTGAATCTCATGTGGGATTACTCGTGTGATCTCCTTGAGCCGCCAAGGGGATTATGCTGATAACGAATACGATGTGTCCTGCGTGACTCCCTTGTGTCGCCAAGGGGGAACAGTCGGATATGGACCTTTGCGGTGTCCCGTGACCTAGCCCTTGTGTGTGGTAGGTAGGACCTAGTGTGACCTCCTAGTACGTGACTCACATTGCCGAAGATGTGGGAAAAGTTGGAATGGATGACTTGAGCTCCCTTGGTCTTCAAGTAGAGACTATTGTTGATAATAATCGAATAATGGGGAATCCACCTCTGTAACTCAAATATGTCTCCAAGATTTTCAACACCTGAATCTATAACAATCATGGAATGGTGGGTGGTATTGGTAGTGAGGTAGTAGTTGTGTTGAGTTATCTTTGGAGGTTCTGCTGTTGGTTTCACTCGTTGTACGTTGGGTTGAGTATCTTTGAATTTGCACTTACCGTCACGAGAGAGAGTGTTGGGTTGCCTTATCGTTTTGGTGGTCGAGTGGACTTCTATGCCTTGGGTTCTCCTCTTTATCTACCCGTGTGAGGACACCTAGGCACACATTCACGTGTGTGCACTTGGTAGTAGTTAATAGTTTTCCTGCTGAGCCGTGGAATGCTCAGACCCTCCCTTCTCTCCCTTTTCCAGGATTGTACTGCAAGATTTCTCTTGCAGGAGGACTTGGAGCTTGAGCTTGCAGCTGGTTCCTTTGGAGACGTGGTCTTGGCTCCCTTTGTGCCGCTGTACTTCTTTACAGTTTTCAGGTTGTTATCATGTTGTAGTCGTACTTTCTTTATAATTGTAGTAGGAGCTGTTGTACCTCCTTTTCCCTTTAGTTGATGAATTGTAATAAATTCAGTAGACGTGTGTTCTCTCTCTTTTTGTATCATTTGTAATATAATGAATGTTCTACTGATTATGATGGATAACAATGGTTAATACCCTCCTTTTTATATATGCTTTCAAAAAAAATTGTACTTGAAATGTTTTTATTAAAATCGAGGGGTGTTACAGTTGGTATCAGAGCTTTCGGTTTGAATACCTTTGGACCGTGGGGAGACACCTAGTCTCCATGGGTTCTCAGGGTCATTACTTGCACTATGATCGTTCAAGTGTGCCTTTGATCACCACTCCATCCTTGATGTCAGTTTATCTATTCTGCTCACTCCTTGGTCGTTGGGAACCCCCAGTCCATTGGAGGTCGAGTGTGTGGTTATTGAATCCTTCTTTGAGATTCTTGGCATGTTGATTAGAGGCAAAGTCTTAGTCTCGATGGTTTGGTGTAGTGAATCTCTGGTGATTGATCATAGTTGATTGGTTGAAGTCTTCCGCGATGTACTCTTTCTTGTTCGCTTCATTGCTGGATTCCTGTTGCATTTAGGAGGTAGACTTGGTGTTTTGTCGATGGGTGGAAATCCTTAGTGTTTGGGTCTTCTTCCCTACTCCTAGTACGAATCTTTGTTGGGTTTGAGGTTGTTGGTGGATGAAGGTTAGGTTGAGTGCCTTGAAGTGGCGATTTCTTTTGGTTGACTGAGATGGTAAGTATGAGTTCGGACAGTGATAGCCTTGTGAAAGGAATAGAAGGAGATAGTGACTTGAGGTCATTCGGGGTAGACTGTGTTGTGTGGATCCACAGTTGGTTATCGTGATGATGATTTAGAAGATGATTTGTGTTTGGTGTGTCTTGGCGTTAGTTATGTGGGGTGTAGCCTCGGGTCGATAGTGCTTTGGGTGAGTTGTAAAAATTGAGATTTTGGTTCTCTCTTAAGGTTTGAAGCGATAGGGTGTGTAGAGTTACCTTGAAAATTCCTCCGAAATGATTTTGGGTTTTGTGACCGTGTTGGTCGGAGATTCTAAGTTAGTGATTGAGGTTATAGTATCGCTTGTTACTTAGAGTGGTAGCGTGCTTGGGATTGTCTTGTGAGTTCTTCGAAGTGGTCTTTGGGTTTTCTTGGAAGTGTCAGTTGATGGTTTTGACTCGATAAGTGAGATTATGGTATAGCTTGGTAATTGAGTTTGTGGTGTTGATTGGAGGTTTAGATGTCTTGTGAATTTCTTTGGAGTGTTCCTTGAGTTCCAAGGCGATAGCGTTTGATGGTTCAGAAGTTTGGACGTGGTTTCAAAATTGAGTTGTTGTTTGGAAGCGATATGTTTGTTTGGGATATCGTGGTTATGAAGGAATATTTGCCTTAGTATTCTTGGGAGTTAGTACGGTGACGTGTTTGAGGTTTCCGTGAGAAGTGGTTTAAGAAATTGTGATTTGAGTTTTGAAGATTGAGGTTGTGCTTGGAGCTTGGGAGCTTGCGGTCTTTCCCTAGTCTTAACTCGAGTTGGTGAGAGTTTGCTCGTGGTATAGTCAATTCCGTGGTTTTGGGTTGATTGTGAAGTATCGGTGGTGTCCATCCATCCTCGTTGGTGATGCTCTCGACTTGCGTCCGTGCTTTCTTCTACTCGATGCTAGTGTTTCCTCTGCTTCGGAAATGAAGGTGTGTTGACCGTTCTTGTTCCCCGACTGGAACTCTCTCGATTATCTTGGGTTGCCTTAGTATCGGTCTGTGTTCTTGGAAGCAACTCATTGTTGGGAAAAGATCTTCTAACTCCTTGCTTCCGGCCTTTGGCGTTGTATTCGTCCCTTGTCATGTATCTCTCGACGTGATAATCACCCTTCGTCGTCTATCTCTCGATGATTCGCGGAGTATTCTAGGTCATGGCACTTGCGGTGTAGCGGTGCGTTGTTCGTCTTTCGTGCAGAAGCTCGTCTGCATGGCGAAATCCTATTTCTTAAAATCATGTCCACGTATCTCGCACTCTCCTGTGTCGGCGTGTTGATCTTACGCTTGTTTCTTGTCGGCCGTGTCGCTTGGTGAAGTTGAATTGGTATAGCTTCTTGCTCGCCGTGTCCTTTGTATTCGGACACTCCTATTCGGCAATGTGGTTATCGATTGGATTTTATTTGAGAGTGTGTTGTGGGGTTGGTTTTTGGTTGGTGTGATTAGTGAGATGAAGTCATGTTTGTGTTGTGCAGCTGTGTTGCGAGTGTTGGGATAGAATGAGTGTGTCTACTTGAAGTCGACTGCACCGACTTGGTTTGTGGTGATGTTTGACATGACCGGTGTGTGTTGTCCGTGTCATGTGGTGTAGGAATGAACATGAAGGATTGTTTTGAGAAGGTGAGTGACCAGCACATCTCAAAACAAACTTCTTAGTCATTCCGGTACCACACTAGGTTGAGTGTGGGTTAGTGTGTGAGCTTTTGGTGTTTAATTCTATTCTTCGGTGGTGGTGTGGTTGTTTGGGGTGACTCGGGTAGCACGGTTGTTGTGTGACCATCCCTTGTGGCTTGTCTTGCCTTCGAGTCCTTACTCTTGTTGGTTGAGTTATTACCATCTTGTTCGGAAAATCTACCCCCGAGCTAGTTTTGCGCGTTTGTGGTGACGAAATCGTTGTGGGTATCCTTGTGGTGTTTGATAATCGCTTATTTGCTCTTCGTGAAGTTCTGGAAAATAAGTTGGAAAATCGGAGTACCCGTATCGTGTCCGTGTGTCGGCATCGTACATGTACCGTACCCGCGTGTCGGTACCGTATCCTTGTACCCAAATCGTATCCTTGGCATGTCCTCGGCGTATCGGCATACCCCGGTGTATCCTGGTGTGTCTGTGTGTCTTCGGAGCATCCCTCGCGTGTCGGTGTATCCGCGGCGTGTCCCTCCGTATCCTTGATGTTTCGGCGCGTTCTCGTTCCTTCGGCTCATTCGTAGCATGTTGTAGCGCGTTAGTGAACATTTTGAGATTTTCTGGGAATTTGGTTGGGCAGTTTGGCCCTCGGTGACTTTCTCTTCTGTTGAAAACTCTTGTTCTTCTTGTTCGGGCGATGTGTAGTCATGTAGGAAGTGTGGGCATTTCTCTTTTTCGTCGAAATTCTCGCATTTAGTGTTGATGATCGTGCGTGTTTTCGGTTTTCCTGTGTCGCCAATCACTTGGTGGTGTGTTTGTTGGGTTTGTTGCGTGTTGAGGAGGTTGTCTAAGCTCCGTTTGATGCATTTGTAAGGAAAGGTGGTAAGTGGTTTTGGTCGCAGCGGAAGCTTGGTGGGGTGTGGTTTCTCGTTGGATTCTTTGTGGTTCACTACGTCGAGTTGTTATATCCTTACTTTAGTAAATTTCGAGAACGAAATTTCTGTAAGGAGGGTAGTTTGTTACACTCCGGAAATTTTAATTAATTTCCATTGTTTAATAAATCGAAAATCTTAAATCGCGTTTGAAATTCATCAATCTGATTCGTTCCTCAAATCAGAAATCTTTACTCATGAAAGTTGTGGAGAATTTGATTACGATTCCAACGCAACTTGAATCGTCTCAATTGGAGGTCGGACGAAGAAGTTATGGCCAAAATACTCTCGAAAAAATAAACATTTTCCTTCAGCACTCTTTTTGCTCTTGCCGACCGGTACAAGTATTTTTCCGACCGGTCGCGGGAGGTCCGCGAGGTGGAGACCGGTACATGATAATCGCCGACCGGTCGCGGAGATCAGAAATGCTGTTTTCTGGGTTTTTAATGAGGGGTAGTTCGGGGTTTTCACTAGGGGTTGTACATAACCCATTGGTCCGAAAATTTGGGTCATCCCTACCATTTGGAACCCTAATACTCTCTCTCTACCTCCCTCTCTCAATTCTCTCTACCTTATCTCCTCCATATCTCTCCAACCAATGGATTTCGGAGAAAACGTGAAGGTTTAACGTCGACGGCAACGCTCTCCTCTCCGCAATGATATACATAGTTCGGTAAGTTGTTCTCGCTCTTCTAAAACCCTAGGTTTGTGTTGGTTGCTCGGCTAAGGTTTTGGTCTCTATTAACATTGTAGGGTATTGCGAGAGCTTCCCGTTGGTAAGCTTGGTTCACTTCGTCCATGGCGGTTTTCCGGCGACTCTCCGGTGGGTAAACTCTTAACTCCTATCTTGTGTGCGTGCGTAGATGTCTATAGAATTCGTAATCGTCATTGATTCCCTTCAATTTCATAATCTACGTCAAGTACTGTATTTGGTTTCAATTGCCGTAGTAATTGGGTTTATTGTACTTGAGGTAAATTGGAGTAGGTTCGATTGTCGTCGTAGGAGTGATTGTGATTTACTTGGGTATCGTAATGTGATCGTTGAGTCGAATAGATGCCTTTGGAGTCGATGGCCGTTAGGTGTTCGATGAAATGCTCGAATGAGCTTTGGATTTATTTTGAGGAAGTGTGAGTTGATTGGGTCGTAGAAGAATCATTGTGGTTACTTAGTTGGTTGCTAGAATTCCCTTCGAGTTGATATTGATCCTTGAATCATCCTTTGGTCTTGGTTGTTGTAAATTGGGTGAATGTGGATGTTGGGATATTGGGCGTCATTGGGTTTCCCCTTGAACATGTTGTGCCGAGTCTCGTGGCTTGTTGGTAGGTTGCCCTTGGTTTTGGAACCTTGTGAATTTATTGGAAACCTAACAATGAACGCAATGAACTTAATGAATGAAAAATACGGAGATGGATCCTACGAGGACCACTCCTTGGCAACCTTGAATCATTCATTTAAATCCAACCTAATGGAACACAAATGATTATGTGAGGAGAGTGGATGGTGATCGATGTCGTGGGAGGATGCCAAAGGATCTTGGGAGGTAAAAATTCCTCAACCCTAAATGATATCCATCCAGGTTAGGAAGGAGTTTGCCCTACCCGCGTACGACCCCGAGTATAGAAAGGAGTTTACCCTACTCGGTTGTGATTCTCGTGTGGGATTACTCGCGGGATCTCCTTGAGCCGCCAAGGGAATTATGCTGATAACGAGTATGATGTGTCCTGCGTGACTCCCTTGTGTCGCCAAGGGGGAACAGTCGGATATGGACCTTTGCGATGTCCCGTGACCTAGCCCTTGTGTGTGGTAGGTAGGACCTAGTGCGA
>NMUG010003355.1:0-14883 GCA_002855965.1 Monotropa hypopitys
TTATAAAAAATAACTTTTTATAAAAATAATTTTAAAACTGTTTTTAAAAAACTGTTTTTAAAAAACTGTTAATAGAAAATTGTTTTTTTTAAATGATTTTTAGAAATTGTGTTTATTTTTATAACATTTTTTTTAAAAAGTGAAAGGGATAGGGGCGTGGGGGGAGAGTGGGAAGGAGTGGGGAGTGGGGTGGGGGCATTGGGATGGGAGTTGGAGGGGGGAAGAGCGAGAGGTGCTAAGTTTACAACAAAATTGTTACAAAAAAGACATAACTTTCCTATTTTGGAAAGAAAATGATGTGGGTCCCATCATTTTTGTTATGGAACCGATCATTTTCTTTCCAAAACAGGAAAGTTGTGTCTTTATTGTAACACTTTTGTTGTAAAACTAGCATTTTCCGGGGAAGAGCAGCTCTCTTTTACATACGCTCCTCTCTCTCTCTCTCTCTCTCTCTCTCTCTTCCACGATGCCTAATCCCATCTCTCTCTCTCATCTCACCACAGCACCATCGCCCGCTCCTCTCTCTCACACAACATTGACGGTGGATTCACAATAAGATAAGAGTGATTGTTTCAAGTTTCTGTGTTAAGATTCTGCTTCTTCCATGACAATGGGGAATGAAGTACTTCTGGGACACACTTTTGGACGCAGATTTGGAAAGTGATATCCTTGGTTGGCAATATATCTAGCTGGAGCATTTGGATAGCCCACAGGTATGTCAAGATTCGTTGTTTTTCGACGCATTTTCAAGTCCTATTTCAATAATAATTAAGAAGATGTGTATTCCAAGACCTGCAAATGGAATGTATTTTTTCACGTTTTAGAAGTCCATTCTGAAATTGATACAGTGAAAATATGTGCATTTTTTCACGCTTTAGAAGTCTGTTCTGAATTTGTAAAAACTGTGGCTTATTTTCTCTAGGCCATCTACAGAAACAAGGATATCCTATTTACAATGTTGTGTTACCCTCTCTCTCATCTCTCACCCACGCCGCCTAAATCCTTCAATGTTGTGTTACCCTTGCTTTGTGATTTCCACCGTCGTTATTGTGACTTGAAGGGTTCTTATTAATGTGCTTTGGTACTGCACGTCTTTTTTTTAAATGTTCTGTAGAAAGATTACGAATGTGCTTTGGTATTGTTTACGAATGTGATCAACTTGACCTTATCACAATCAAATGTTCTTATTTGTTATTTTTTTTTGCATTGCAATCTGCATTTTTTAAAGAGTAGTTGTAAATTTTTTTGATATGCATTTTTTCTATATATTTCTACTCTATGTATCTGCAATTTTTGTTAACGTACGCTCAGTTTTTTGTTTTGCTACTGTACATGTGATTTTTGTTATGTATTTTTACTGTATGCATCTGCGATTAATGCTACTGTATACACATTTCCCCCCGCAAACTTGCTACTGTACGCGCGATTTGTGATTTTTATTCAATTTATGTAATTGTTTGGTTTAAAAAAATCATTATTTGGTTGATATTGTGTATTCGTCACTATCACTTATAATTGATTTTGTGAAGCTTTCAACATGTTTGATGTGAGAGTTTTCTCATATGCACACACACCCAGTTGTGCACGCACCCAGTTGTGCAAGTATTTGTTGCAAATTTTCATTTCATGTAGATTTAAATTTCAGTTCAAAGTTTTATATTAATTTTGTTTTTCATTTTCAAAATTGTTTTTAAACCTTTTTAGGATTGGAAGTGTTATTCTGCTGCCCATTACTAATGAAGAACACTACAATTTACGATCATGTGAGTTATTTTATTTAATTGTTCTAGATGCATTTTTAATTTTTTAATTAAATCTAATTAAATTATTTTATTTTTGTATTCAGGTTGATAGTGACTTGGAACATACTGTAAACTTCACTATATTCCTTTAATTTATATTTTAATGAAATTTTGTAACGTTTTTTGAATTATTATATAGGTTAATGTTCTTAGAGAAAATAATATAGTCGTCGTTTTACACGACGAACGAGAGCTTGATAGGATTCGTTATAGAAGTATACGTCTTCTAATGTTATTATTTTATTTACCATTACGTGCTTTAATATTGTTTTAATTATTTTAATTGTTCTAATGTAGGACAAAGAAGAGGCAGAAGTAAGGAAAAAATATAAAGGAATGGAAAATGTTGTCGTTCGACAGGTATGATACTACACGTATTGTAAATTTAAATTTTCATATTTTGTTATATATAGATATCGATGCGTCATTAGGTTAAAGTATTGTCAATTACATATTTTGTATTAATCTCTTAGGAACCCACAGAAAAAAAATAACAAAAGCTATGTTGGCACAACGCCCGCGACGAGAGTGCGAGAACGTACGAAAGGAAAAAGAGGTAATTGACCATATGGTATTGTTGTGCAATATATTTTACCGATATCCCATATTTTAAACTAAATTTTATATAATTCATTATCACCTCTAGGTAGCCAATGAAAGTGGTATATTAAAAGCAACTTTGGCCCAACGCATTAGATGAGAACGTGAGAGGTCTTCCGTTCTGAGTCCTCAAACACCATCTATGAATGACTATTCAATCCCTATAAGAACACCATTAACTGTACATACTACAGTTAGTTATCTCATATCTTCCCCCTCAACAACAATTAGTAATGGCAACAAGTGTTTGACCACGTCAGTGTTAAATATGAACGATATGGCTATCGATCTTGAACCTCAATCAAACTTATCCGCGCTGAATACTCCTCCAAGGAACATGAGCCAAGAATTTGTTCAAGTGTCAGGCGTAATTGTTGGTGGTTTGTTACCTCCACTTCCTCTGATATGAAATCTTGATGAAGAATTGTTTCATATTTCTATTGAGACAATAGAAGTTCAAACTGAACAAGAAGAACTCTACGTTGAACCTCCTTCTGTGTATATTTCATGTAACATTAATGAAAAATCTCTTACAATGCCATGCACATCTTCGGCTGTAGTGAATCGGCACTCTTTTCTTTACCTATATCAAGTTAACATTTTATATGTAATAAAATTTGACAATTAAACATTTATTTGTAGGGTTATTCCTGAACATCAATGTTTTCCTGAGAACCAATTTAATGCAATCGAGTCAGAGGACGTGCTTGTAATTGATGATGTTCATTCTAGAGTAAATACACATCCAACGAGACACTATCTTGGTAGAATGGATGTGTTATGCCCACATTGTTCAGCATTTCATTGGATGGATGAAAAGTTAACAAATTCATCGTTAATACGTCCCCTGTTTGGAACTTGCTGCTCACAAGGAAAGATTAGCTTGCCGTATTTAATGGTACCACCTTTTGCACTACAAGCATTATATGATGACAACAATGCTCAATCACGATCATTTAGGCAACATACTCGAGAGTACAATGCTGCGAATGCTTTCACGAGTCTTGGTGCGAAATTTGATAGAAGAGTGCTTGGCGGACGAGGACCTCTATCATTCATAATTCACAGTGAATTACGCCATCGAACTGGATCACTTCTGCCGAAATCAGGACATGAACTAATATATTCTCAGTTGTATATATACGAAAACAAGGATCGAGTGCCGTCACTCGATCATTGCTGAAGGCACGAATCATTGCCGAAGGCACTACTAACACCTGACGTTTCATCGTACCCTAGGTATTGTGTTGTGCTTTCTATTCTGTTGCCCCGTGCCATCACCACAGACTATACTGAAAACACGGATCGACTGCTGTCAATCATCAGTGCCGAAGGCACTCTAAAGTGCCGAATACACGAATCAGTGCTGAAGGTACTACTAACACCTGAAGTTTTGTCGTACCTTTACGTATTGTATTGTGCTTTCAATTTTGTCGACCTGTGCCTTCAGGCACGGGCAATCACTAGTACTCACAGTGATGGGAAAGATTCTAAGTCACGCCTTTTCCCTTCCCTGGAACGTCCGACGAAGATGACAACTCAGCACCTAGCATTTACATAATAAAAATGCATAAGATCTCTATTCAACATATACTTCTAAATTTTCTAACAATAAAGAGTTCATAAACTTCCTAAGCATTCATTTGATTCTTTACAACTTTTAATGATTTGATCTAAAGTATATTAGTTAATTTCATTCATAATTACTCCTAAAATTGATCCAAATATTCTCAGATTATCAGGGGCACCTAAATTTTCCAACCCAAAACTCTCTGCACCGGTCTTGCGACCGGTCTTTATTCTGGTCCCTAGACCAGCCTGTTCTGTGATTTTTTTAGATTTCAGACTTCAATTTTTCTTTCAAATCTGAACCAAAATGTTTCTAATAAAATTCTATGGCATCCTAAGGTCAAGTACAAAGAATTTCATGAATTTTTGGTATCAAAATTATCTCAATTGAATGAGTTTTGGTAAATTGGACAAATTTTTGCAAAAGTGAGTTTCTGTTACTGTTCATCTTCCTATTTGATTTTCTGAATTCGATTTCTTTCATTAGAATAGTTCTAATACAATTCTACAAATTTCTTAGATCAAATATAACCTATTTTATGAGATTTGGCATAAAGGTTACCTTAATTTGTCAATTGAAAAGAATTTCTGAGTTAAGCACTATTCATCTTCTTCCTTCCTAAGTCAAATACGATTCAAGCTGCAATTGAACTCCTCCCTCACTCTCTATGGTTCTGTCGATGATGATAAGTCTAGTTGCAGATTGAATTCCGTACAATGATAGTTCCTAATAGTATACGACTTCAATACACTTGTTTCACAAATTCTCAACACTTCACAACTCCACGACACATCATCAAATTAGATACACCTTTGTATCTACAATCATTGCTGAGTAACCTCCTCAATTGACACCTCACGCACAAATTTCTATCCCTTTTCTAAATCAAAATTTTACCTTTTATTTTTAAACTTCGCACATTGACCCTTGCCTCTTATTATTTCCTTTCAATTGTCTTTGTTCAAGTTCTAAAATTCACCGAAAATTCTAGCAAAATTTTTACTTAACATTTTCGAGCTTCTAAATTCTATTCAGATAAATTTACTTCATTATTTAATATTTTAAAATTTTTGATCTACTTATTAAATCTTAATAAATCCTTAAATTGATGCATTAATCCTAATTATCACGAACATGTTTCACATTTAGCCGGAGCGAACAAGTGTCCGGAGGTCAAGAGTTTGGCCTAACTAAATGTTAGGAACTTTTCAAAAGGATTTTTTTGAGCAAGTGGTGTGCGGCTAAGTATGGCCGAACACTGAGGGGTGTGGGAAAGCTTTTCCAAGTGATTGGACAAGTAAGAACTTTATGACTTGGCCGATCGGCGAGGTTGCCGAACGGAGGGGTGTTCAGACAACTTTTTAGAGAGAGAAATGGAGTGTATATCTGCTCTGGGGGAGTTTGGTGTGAGGATTGGAGGAAATGGAGCCTCTATTTATAGGCTTGAGAGGAAATCTCAATTTGGCACCAAAATGGATCTCTGGCTGACTAGTGGGCGGAACCCACCTGAAATTCTGGCTGCAACAGCTTTTAGCCATGCGCCGTTTGTTTGGACATGGTACCGGACGACCATCCGATATTCCTTCCAGCTTTTCAGCTGGATTCCCGGTAGGTAGCAGCTTTTCAGCGGGAATCTCGGGGTTCTCAGCTTTTGTAGAGATTCCTTTACTTTTTGTCGGGTCTTTGTCCTTTCTTTTGTCCATTCTAATCGAAGGGCAAGACAAGACCGAAGGCCTGGGCCCTAGGTTGCTTGGCATCGCGGCTGCTTCGGTAGCGCGACTGTCTGTCAGTCCGGGTGCATGGGTTCTCTAGCTCTGCTCGAAGGCGAAGCTTCCTATACCGGATCCTACCTTACCGAACCCTACTATCTGGAGGTTACTTGAAGCCGAACCTTAGTCCTTGGGTTTTATTATTGAATATTATTAAATGGATTCCTAGGACCGGAGTCTCACATCCTCCCCAACTTATAAAAGTTTGGTCCCCAAACTTTAAGCAAAAAGTAATAAACATAAAGCGTGACTTAAACAAGAGGTATACCTTATGCGAATAACTGCGGATATTTCTGACGCATATCGTCCTCTTATTCCCAAGTGGCTTTATTGCCTGATTGGTTCTCCTACCAGACTTTCACTAGCGGAATAGCTTTATTTCTGAGTCACTTCTCCTGTCGATCCAAAATCTTGACTGGTCGTTCTTCATAAGATAGATTCCTCTAGATCTCGACTGTTGGCTAGATCAGTACATGGGACGAGTCTGCAATATATCGTCAAAGCATTGAGATGTGGAAGACGTTGTGGACGTTGGCCAATTCTGGGGTGAGTGTTAGGCGATAAGCTATGAGGCCTATTCTTTCAAGGATTTCGAATGGTACGATATAGCGAGGATTCAGCTTCCCTCTTTTCTCGAATCTGATGATGCCTTTCATAGGGGATACCTTCAAAAATACTTTGTCGCCTTCTTGGAATTCGAGTTCTCTTCGCTATGCATCTACATAGCTCTTTTGATGATCCTGAGCTATCTTTAATCGTTCTTGGATTAGCTTATTCTTTTCTGTGGTTTCTTGCACAATTTCTGGTCCAGTGAGTTCTGTCTCTCCGATCTCTGTCTAGCATGAAGGTGATCTGCATTTCCTTCCGTATAAGCCCTCAAATGGTGCCATTCCAATACTTGCTTGATGAATGTTATTATAGGCGAACTCTGCCAATAGTAGGTGCTCCTCCCAGCTTTCTTGGAATTCCAATACACATGCTCGAAGTAGATCTTCTAAGGTCTAAATCGTCCTCTCAGATTGTCCGTCTGTCTGTGGGTGAAAATTCGTGCTGTAGTTCAGGGTCGTTCCCATTGCTTTCTGTAGTGACTTCTAAAATCTTGACATGAATCGTGGATCTCGGTCGGAGGTGATAGAGACTGGCATTCCATGTAGTAAAATGATCTCTCGTACATAAGTGACGGCCATCTGATCCATTGAGTAAGTATTCTTGATTGGTATGAAGTGGGCTGACTTGGTCAATCGGTCGACTATGACCCATATCACATTGTTGCCTTTGGCTGATCATGGAAATCGAACAATATAATCCATTGTGATGTCTTCCCATTTCCATTTTAAAATTGGTAGCGATTGGAGTAGTCCTGCTGGCTTCTGTCGAATGGCTTTCACTTGCTGGCATTGAAGGCATCGGTTGACGTAGTCTGCGACATCTCGTTTTATTCCCATCCACCAATATGATTTATTCAAGTCTTGATACATTTTTACTTGTCCTGGATGGATTGCAAATCTTGATCTGTGGTTGTCGTCCATAATCCTCCATTTGACATCTTCTCGGTTGGGGATATATATGCGGTTGCGAAATCTGAGTAGGCCATTGCGGGTGGTGAATTCTCCATCTGGTTTGCTTTTGGCATCTTCAAAAAAATTTCATGGCTTGGGATCACTTTTCTGGGATGATGTTGAGATCATAATCCTTCATGAGTTCTAACCATCGTCGTTGCCCGAGGTTCAACTCCTTTTGGGTGAAGATGTATTTCAAACTCTTGTGATCGGTGAAGATATCACAAGTGATTCCGTACAGATAGTGGCGCCATAATTTCAATGTGAAAATCACTACTGCAAGTTCCAAATCATGCGTAGGGTAGTTCTTCTCATGTGGCTTCAGTAGTCGCGATGCATATGCGATAACCTTTCCTTCTTGTATCATAACACATCCTAGTCCTTTATGCGAAGCATCGCTGTAGACTGCAAAACCTTCTTCTCCTTTGGGTAGAGCTAGCACAGGTGCTGTAATAAGTCTTTTCTTCAATTCTTGGAAGCATTCATCACGTTTTGGGTCCAGATGAAAGGTTCTCCCTTGCACGTGAGCTCTATCATCGACACGGAAATCTTTGAGAAGTCCTTGACAAAATGTCGGTAGTAACCGGCAAGTCCTAGAAAGTTGCGGATTTCTGTTACTGAGGTAGGAGCAGGCCAATTAGAGACAACTTCTATCTTCTAGGGATCCACTAAAATTCCATTCTTGCTGATGATATGTCCAAGGAAATGGACACTATTGAGCTAAAATTCGCATTTGTTGAACTTTGCATAAAGTTTCTTCTCTCGCAGGGTCTAGAGTACTGTTGCCAAATAAATTGCGTGCTGTTCTTCATTCTTCAAATATATGAGAATGTCGTCGATGAACACTATCACGAAATCATCGAGGTAATTGGTGAAGATTCAGTTCATGAGGACCATGAATGCTGCTGGTGCATTTGTTACTCTGAATGGCATAACTAGGAATTCGTAGTGTCCGTATCTGGAGCGAAAAGCAATTTTCTCCACGTCTTCCACCTTGACTTTGAGTTGATGATAACTGAAATAAAGGTCAATCTTTGAAAATACTCGAGCCCCTTGCAATTGGTCGAACAAGTCATCGATTTGCAGCAACGGATATTTATTCTTGATGGTGATTTTGTTCAACTCTCAGTAGTCAATGCATAATCGCATAGTTCCATCTTTCTTTTTTACGAATAGGATTGGTGCTCTCTATGGTGATGAACTAGGTCAGATAAAGCTCTTATCCACCAAGTCTTGTAGTTGTGCCTTCAGTTCCTTAAGCTTCGCTGGTGCCATCCGATATGAGGTCTTTGAGACTGGTTGAGCTCCAGGTACGATATCGATAGCAAAATCGATTTCTCAGTCAGTGGGCATTCCAGGCAGTTCTTCAGGAAACACATCGGATAATTCTCAGACGGTTGGAATGTTGCCTACAGAGGATTTATTTATTGTAGCTATAGAGATACTACATAAGTATCCCTGGCAACCTTTCTACAAAAGTTGTTGGGCGCTTGATACGGAAATGAAACAAGGTGGCGTGGTAATCTTTTCTTTGTGGAGTCTGGACTCTCCACCTTTAGATCCTTCAAAGGTGATAAGTTTTGCAGCACAATCAATTTTCGCATTAAATTTAAATAGCCCATCCATGCTGATTATTACGTCAAAATGTGCCATGGCTAAGGGAATTAAATCTATGGGAGTCGACACTTCCCCGATACGAGCTTCACAGTTCTCGAGGACTGTTGAGCATAAAACCCCTTTACTCATGGGTTGGGATACTAATAGATCGAAGTCTAGTGGTTCAGGATTCTTGTGAATTTTCTCGGCGTAGGATTTAGAAATAAACGAATGCGTGGATCCTGAATCAAATAGTGCATAAGTAGGGAGATCACAGATATTAATTCTACCTGCCACGATCTCTTAGTCATTCCTCGAGTCTCCTGGGACAAGTGCAAAAGCTCTCCCTTACATCTGGTTTCGGTTGTCAACGTTGTTCCTCGGGCCTCCAATTTGTACAATGTTTGCTCCGGTAGCTACGTTGGGATAGTTGTTCTCGAAGTGTCCCTCTTTGCCGCATCCGAAACATTTGAGTGGTTCCCTGGCCCAACATTCTCTTCCGTGATTCTTCCTACATTTGGGACAGGGTGGTCTTGGTCCTCTTTGGTGAGTCTTCTCCCTTCTCGGGTTCCCTTGTTGATTTCTCCCAAAATTCGCTTTCTTGGGGTATTTTGACCCTCCTTGGCTCTGGCTTCTCTTCCTTTCGTTGAAACATCTTACTTCATCCACATCTTGTTCCACTAGGATAGCTCTATCCAGAACTTCAGCATATGTTGGCAGTTGGAAGGGGCGAACAATTTTTCAAATCTCGTGTTTAAGCCCTTCTTCGAATTTTTGGGCCTTCATCTCATCACTAGCCACTAAATATTGTGCATAGACAGCGAGGTTAGTGAATTTAGCTTCATAGTCTGCTATTGTCATGGCTCCACATTGCTTCAGGTTCTCGAACTCTATGCGCTTCGCATTCTATATTGTGCGGGGCATGAACTTCTCTCAGAATATCTCTAAGAATCTTCCCCAAGTCATGTTAGGTTCGGCGATGCTTTTCAGGTTCCACCATCAATTGGCTTCACCTACGAGGAGGTAGGTTCCAATCTCAACCTTCTGTAGGTCCGTACATCGAAGAAGCTGAAAATTCTTTTCTATCTCTGCGACCCATTCATTTGCTTTGATCGGGTCTATGCCTCCAGGAAAGGTTGGAGGTTTGAGTTTAAGAAATTCTTTTACCACTGCCACATTGTTAATCTACTGAGTAGGATCAACTACTTCGTCTTCATGAGGGATTGGTGGTTCATTTGCAAGCTATTGACGTATTTGCTCGATTGACTCCTGCTGGGCTTGAATGACCCCAGCTAACATCTGTACCATATCTCGTAGCTCGATGATCTCCGGGTGCCCTTGGTGACCTCCTTGTTTATTTGCACGAGTGTTAACTATTCTGATAATCGAAAAGATTATAGTTAGAAACGAGGAATGAAACTTCCTTACTAAACATACTGCATAAGATACTTTTTAAAGGTGCATGAATGGGATTGAATACATGACAAAATACTCGGATATTACTACTACACTATCACTCATTGTCTGAGTCGCTAGGCCAATCGTAGGAAGGGTAAGTCCATTCTTGATGGACTACCACGAGGTCTTCCTCGATATCTCCATCGAAATCCTCCTCAAAATTGAGAGGTTCGTCCACCAATCCATCTTCGGGTTGTAGATCCGCATTGAGGTCTTCTTCTTCGGCTACCTCGTTCATTTCTTCGTCTGGTGGGTCTTCCTCGGGTGCTTGCCCTTGTAATATGACATCCTCTTGGAGGGCTACGTAGTTGCTGATGTAGTCTATCATTATCCCTCGAACTTCTTGGAAACTCTAGCACTGGATAGATCTTCGTATCAAAATGCATGCTTGCTCTTTAAGTCGTAGGCGATGCTCGATGAGTGCACGGACCTACGCTTTTGTGCGATTTATTGCTCTCATTGCAAGTTGAGCTATGGTGCATATTGCTAAGTCGGCTGCGTCAGTGCGGAGATGGTCCTATAAGATCTCATCTTCGAGTGGCAACACTGCTTGTGGTCCCACCTCGTGAAGGCCATAAGAATCATCGCTTGAGTATCCATAATCGCTGGAGTAGTCGGATTTTCTACTAGACATGGCTACAAAACTCATAGCATAAGATATTTTTCTATATTAGCGATTATTCCTAAGAAAGTTCTTTGTATGCATAGCATTTGTTCATGACGTGTGTGTGCCTTGCTTCCTGGCTCTGGATTTGTTCTGAAATTTAACAACTCAGGCTCTGATACCACTGCTATCATGACCCATCCCAATCATGAGATGAATACATGACCTGCCAATGAGCAAGCTCACAAAGGCCTAAGATAAAAGAGTTGAGGAATTCTATTACAACAATATAAAATGTGGAAGCAAGTGAACAAACCAGAGCAGTGCATTAATTTTTCACTAGTACATTTTGAATTACATCATAGTAGGCTCGAATGGCCTATACATCAAGAAATAAGACATAAAATCATCAAACTGCTAAGCTGCTCCAAAGCTAATCTTCAATAGGCCTTGAAATGATTTTATAAAAATGCATAAGCCAAAGCTAGAATGAATCAATATTTAACACATTACAAGTTTCATGGATTAGCAATTTTCAATCGTAAACAGTTCTTTATCAGGATGGCCCATGGCCTAAATAGCATTATGGGCTTGCAGTCTCGATAGTATTTCATCTCTGGCATAACCTGCATTATACCTTGTCTTTTCATCATTTCTTTATTTGTACCAAGGGTTGATCGCCCCTAGCACCCAATCAATATCCTGCACAATTTCACCAAGGGCTAACCGCCCCTAGTGTTTTACCAAGGGCTAACCGCCCCTAGTGACCATCTCAACATTCCACCAAAGGCTAATTGCCCCTAGTGACCATCTCAATATCTGTACCAAGAGCTAACTGCCCCTAGTGAACATAGCATCTTTTGTGCTTAAGGATCCTGCCCATAGGCTTTTCATCATCATAATCAAGCACCTACTATATGGCATGCCTGTCACATAAACCTTTTGATATTATAGTGGTGCCATGTCATAATTTCTGTCATTCGAAATCGACTGTTGGTCCGTGTAAAAAGAGAGTTTGTGCTACATTCCGTTTTCTCAAAACAAGTGATAACATAGTGACTTTCGAGGTTCATTAACCATAATCGTAATTTCATAAAGGAAATGAGCACTTGTGAAAAATACGAGTAAGTATGGTATATAGAGATTCACCTGAATAAAGTATGGTTTTCTTGCCTTTGATCCTAAGGTAGCGCTTGGCCCAAATCTGCCAAACATGAAACTTATAAATTTCTAGCCAAAACAGTTCTGCCCGACCAAGCTAATGGCTGAAGCTCGGTGTAACATCCCTTACCAAACTCACCAAATAAATATGCGGAATAAAAATTTTTCTTATCATTTAAACCCAAGAGTCATCAATTCTAAAATAATACATCAACTAGCTACGAATGCAAATAAGAAACTCAAAGCCAAAGTTGTTCTTCTAGCAAACCACAATGTACCAAAATTGTTTCCAAGGACAAATACTAGAAGGAAAAGTCAAAGTACTAAGATTAAAAGAATAAGATTCTTCTCAACCAAAAATCCTGGCCCACAAACCAAGTACCACCTCCTCAAGGTATGCCTCAACAGTGCTTCTAGCCGAAACAATGCTTAGCCGAAGGCTTAATGATGGCCTATCGTTGATTGTTCATTCTGGTTGAAGGCTCTATTAGCCGGAGGCCATCTTGTCGTACTGCCACATATGGCAGAAGGTCTTTTACCGCGCAGACTTGGCCGAAGGCCCGTGTGTCTGTTTGGAGGTTAGTTGGTCTCGTGTGCTGACTCAAATGGGGTTTGCCAGAGACCAAGTTAAGTCCAGAAGGATTTGCCGCGCTAAAACTCAGCCGGTTGGTCTGCTGGCCAAATGGAATAGTAAAGATTGGCTGTGTGGCTGGGATTATTCGATCGAGCACAAGCTTGCCGAGTTGTGACAAGGTTGCCGCATAGGGGAATTGAGATTTAAAACAACAGTTGTATGCAGCTAGGCTCAGAATGAGTCTCCCGATGAATGTATTTATAGCTTTTGTCGGACAAGTGAAATGGCCGAAGGCCCAAAGTTAGAAATATACCTTCTCACCAAAGAGTGAGTCGTTCAATCAACTCCTACTGTATGGTGCTAAGTGCAGATTGAGCTTTAGCCGGAGCGAACAAGTGTCTGGAGGTCAAGAGTCTGGCCGAACTAAATGTTAGGAACTTTTCAAAAGGATTTCTTTGAGCAAGTGGTGTACAGCTAAGTATGGATGAACACTGAGGGGTGTGGGAAAGCTTCTCTAAGTGATTTGACAAGTAAGGACTTTATGACTTGGCCGATCGGCGAGGTTGCCGAACGGAGGGGTGTTCTTAGAGAGAGAAACGAAGGGTATATCTGCTCTAGGGGGGAGTGGTATGAGGATTGGAGGAAATGAAGCCTCTATTTATAGGCTTGAGAGGGAATCTCGTTTTGGCACCAAAATGGATCTCTGTCTGATCAGTGGGCGACGCCCACCTGAAATTGTGGCTGCAACAGCTTTTAGCCGCACGCCGTTTTTCCGGACATGCTACCGACCGACCAGCCGATATTCCTTCCAGCTTTTCAGCTGGATTCCCAGTAGGTAGCAGCTTTTCAGCAGGAATCTTGAGGTTCTTCGCTTTTGTAGAGATTCCTTTACTTTTTGTCGGGTCTTTGTCCTTTCTTTTGTCTGTTCTGATCGAAGGGCAAAACAAGACCGAATGCCTGGGCCCTAGGTTGCTCAGCATCGTGGCTGTTTCGGCAGTACAGCTACTTCGGCAGCGCGACTGTCAGCCAGTCCGGTCGCACGAGTTCTCTAGCTCTGCCCAAAGGCAAAGCTTCTTATGCCGGATCCTACCTTGCCGAACCCTACTGTCTGGAGGTTACTTGAAGCCGGGCCTTAGTCCTTGGGTTTTCTCATTGAATATTATTAAATGGATTCCTAGGACCGGGGTCTCACAATATCGTACGACATACCTGTCTCCCACCAGTGATGAACAGAAGGTTTTTTTGGGTAAAATTTGGTTTGACCAACTTGTGTTCTAACTCGATTTTTGTCCAAACCACTCAACCAAAATTCGTGATTTTTCATATACAACTACCTAAGACACTTACAAACATAACCCCATAATGTGTTTTACATATTCAATTGATTTCACAAGAGCTCATTCTATTTCTATCCAAAATATCAGAAATATAGAATTCTCTCTTCTTCCTCTCATAATTCTCCTACTTCTATGATTAAAACCTAAATGAATCATGGTTTGCAGCTTACCTTTGATGTCCTAAATGAATGAGAAATGACCCCTTCCAAATTCTTGCTCGAATTCCCCTTCAAGAGCTGTCACACTCATAAAATTTATAAAATAATTATCGAGCATATGTTTTTATAAATAAAGAAAATAAGAGATTTTATTTATTAAAAATAAGTTTTCATGATAAAATATGAAGGTTGGGATTCGATAGATAATAATCTAGTGGTTTGGAGTATTGAGGACCCTCGGTATTGGGTTGGCATTTTTTCGAGTCATTCTAACAATGTGCTGAGGGCTTTTAGGCCCATTATGACCCTGAGATATTCTGTGAATCTGAATGTATTCTTCATCAATGTTGTAGATAATTTCGTTACGGAACTTATGCAACTTGAATCATCTCAATCGGAGTGCAGACGAAGATTTGGCATCCAAAACACTCCCGTCAATGTTTGGGATTCTTCTTGGTCTGGACCAGATGCCTTAATACCTTCCCCTTAGGGAATACCATATTGCCGAGCAGTCTAAGCTGCATGTGCATGGTCTTCACCCTGTGGGTGGCCTTGAACATGTAGCTTGATCATTGGAGGTGCCTTAGCACTTTCCCCTTAGGGAATACCATATTGCCGAGAAGTCTAAGCTGCATGTGCATGGTCTTCACCCTGTGGGTGGCCTTGAACATGTAGCTTGGAGCATTGGAGGTGCC
>NMUG010003356.1:0-14880 GCA_002855965.1 Monotropa hypopitys
GTGAGAGAGTTCATCCCTCATTTCAGTCCCATTCTCCCCTCCCTCTCTATGACCCTCTCTTTCTCAATGTCCTTCTACTTTTCCCTTAGATCTAGCTCAATCTGTTGGGTTTTCGGAGAAATTTCCTTCACCAATGTTGAAGAGAACGTGAAGGGCTTCCTATCCATCACCATTGCTCGTGGTCTTGTGAAGGAACTCATCTAGGGTTTTCAAGATTTGGAAAGCTTGGTGGGTAAAATCTCTCTATCCTCCCTTGTGTGTGTCTATGTGTGAGTGAAAGCATCGTCTTCATCTTCGTAGTCTACATGAGTAAATCTAGATTTGTTGCCTAGGGTGTGGCTAGGCTTGGGTTTGGGGTTGAAACCCTTATGGATATGTGTTAGGGAGATGTATGTGTGACCCTTGACTTATTGAACACTAAGTGTTTGATAAAATTCCTATGCTCGATCTTGGCTTGGTTCAAGGTAGAATATGACTTGTATGAGTAGATTGATGTCCTAATAGTAATGTTGGAGGTGTTATATGTATTTTCATGCATCGTGTTGTGTTGCCATGACTTAGGGATCAAATGGAAATTATTAGAAATATATGGTGAAAGGTATAATTTTTGGAAATCTCGAAAGGAGAACATGATAAATGTGGTTGTCCCTTAATTTTGTTAAGGTTGACATATGTATCCCTTGATTTTAGTCAAGGTTGAGAGAATAAGAATAAATAATTTACTCATTTGATTTTGTCAAAGTTGAGTGTTCGATTTGGAAAAATGTAATTGAATTGGAAGTGAATTGGGAAAATAAAAATATTGACTCAAATGCACCCTATGAATCCAAATATCGAGGAAGTACCCAAAAAGGGTTACTCGTGTTCAATCATGTATCCATCATATGTTTGAAGGAAAGGATAAATGAAAGAGAATATGTTGAGTAAAATATAA
Source organism: Monotropa hypopitys (assembly GCA_002855965.1). NCBI lineage: Eukaryota > Viridiplantae > Streptophyta > Magnoliopsida > Ericales > Ericaceae > Monotropa > Monotropa hypopitys. The sequence goes on from NMUG010003356.1 coordinate 935, forward strand.
ATGTTGGAGCATTTTGTGCTCATGGTGATGTCGATAGCCCTTTAAACGTGTTAAGTGGGAGATACGTGTTCCCGTAAGTCATGGAATGTTTAGGGATCACTGACGGGTGAGACCCTAAGAAGTAAGTCTTTGGCCAAAGGGGGATATGCGAGTTCCCAATAAGTCTCGGAATGTTGAATAGAAATACCGGCAGGTAGGTTCTAGGAATAAATCTTAGCACGACGGGAAAGTCCTTGATTTCATCAAGGCAGTATGTTGTAAAGAACAAAAGAGATCCTTAACTTCGTTAAGTTGTGTTGGTAAAATGTATTCAAAGAAAAGATCAAGACCTTCAATCTATCCACTGGTGTGTGTTCTAAGGTGGATCGACGTATATTCAAGAAGAAATAAAATATCAAATGCATTCAATCTACAAGAAAGCCAGAGGTGAGATGTATTCGTGGGATAGTTAGTGATATATTCGTATAGACCATTGAGGTAGGTCCTTAGGGTTGTTTCCCCCTGGGGTTGACGGTCATGCATTGTAGAGATGGTCATATCTTGCATTGGCTAGACATCGAAGACTTGTATTCCATATTTGCCTTGCATCGAGGGCGTGCATTTGTATTCATGATTTGGCGAATTTGTTTGGGTTGGTGATATCTTGAGGTTGTGTCATCACAGTATACGATGTGGATTCATTTGCTATACCTTTGACACGTTTTGCATATGGACACTTGGGCACCCACCCACCATATGCATGCATGATAGTAGTTAAAAATTTTCTCACTGAGCATATGGAATGCTCAGACCCTCCCCCTTTTCCTCGAGTGTTTATGTTGCAGGGATTGGTGGGTGAGATTTGTTGGAGCATAGAGTCAGCTGCTGGATTTTTCTGTAGTAGTTTTCACCTCTCATGTATTTTCAGTTTTACACCTATTTTGTAAATGATGTATTCAGAAAATGTATTTATGTATCTTCCTTCTTGTACCTTCGTACCATTTTATTACGTCTTACTACATTTCTGTTGGAGCACATTTTGGTTGACTGTTTGTCATTTGGATTAATATCATGGGTAGTGAGTATTTTCTCATTTGCAAAAAATAGTTTAAAAATCAGAGTGTTACAATATATATATATAGAAACGATCAAGTGAGGGATCCCTCACAGAAAATCCGTGAGGGATGGGCCCATAAGTCCAATTTCCCGAGCAGTTTTTAATGATCTGAACCGTTCAATGTATTTAAAACGTATTTTTAAGGGTACCCGTGAGGAATTGCTAAAAAAATTGCTCGGGAAGGGCATGATCCGAGCAGTTTTTATACATATCGCAGATAAAATAGTTTTATGAAAACTGCTCGGAGCATGCCCTTCCCGGGCAATTTTTTTAGCTCGAAGATGGATAGCCAATTGTTCCAGCGTAAGATCTTCAGTTTTATGCTTAAGACTTTTCTTGAAATCTTTCCAAGAAGGAGGGAGTTTATCAATCACAGATGACACTATGATTAATTCATCCATGTTCATATTTTTTATCTTAAATTGATTAAGAATGTGCTGAATTTCATACAATTGATCAATCACAGATTTGTTATCTATCATTTTGTAATGCATGAATTGACTAACCAAAAACTTTTTGCTTGTTGCATCTTCTGTTAGATATCGTCCTTCCAGAGAATCACATATCTCCTTTGCAGTCTCCGTATTGGAATACACATCAAACAATGCGTCTGAGAGTGCATTTAGAATATGACCCTTGGATATGTAATCATCATTCTCAAATTTCATTCTGACACTGGCCACTTCCAATGTTTCATCTTCTTTGTTGTTAGGGTAGGGGTGGTGAGAGCATACACCACGTTAAGAGTTGTGAGCATGAAGTGCATTTTCTTTTGCCAACGCTTCATGTTACCACCATCAAACTTGTCCAACTTCACAAAATCTTGTGTCAATTGTCGCAGAGACTTAGACGCCATGATACCAGAAACACTATTTTTCGATTGTTGGTGCAAACCTGTGAAATATGGAATAGAACAATCACAATGGAAGTTGCTTCGAGACACATTACGGAGTCGCTGTCCGAAAAACAATGTTTGCCCCCACCTATTGGTGTGCACCGGGTTGCAGCAAACATGTTTCGATGATATAACGAAGATTTGTTCTGCCTGCGTTCGCACAAAACGAAGGACAGATAGAATAAAGAATCAATAGATAACAAACGAACCGAGAAATGTTAATTCATTTCTGCAGATTAACGAACTAACACTAGACAGAATGCTTTTTAAGTAGAGAGAGTTATTCCTGAATTTCTGAGTATATGTAATGGTTGTGATCTAGATTTTTAAATATGCCTAGACACACCCCTTCACAAAGTCATGTCACTTGGTGAAACAATACACCTCTTCATATAGTCATGTTATTTGGTGAAACATTGCACCAATTCACAAAGTCATGCTTGTGAAATATTACACTCTTTCAATAGTCATACCACTTTGTGAAATATTATACCCTTTCATATAGTCATGTCACTTGATAATTTGAGAAAACTCTCAATACATTAAAATAAGCATTCAAGAAAAGGAAATTTAATAAAAACACCCCAAAACAAACTCCTTATTTTGATAAATTACAACATCTATTACATTCTAAATCAAAGGTTTAAAAGTAAATCTAGGAATTTTCAGAATAAAAATGAAATTAGTTAAAAATCCTTAATCCAGCCTTAATCATGGATGAAATCAAAGAAGAAATTACATGACAATGATCGTACTTACGTGAAGATTAAATTTGGTAAAGATTTCTTCCTCAAAACCAAACTCCAAAGCACCTCTTTCTTGCACAAACCCTAGCCACCCTTTCTTCTCCCTCTCTAATTACTTTCTTTAGCACAAAATGAGTTTAGACTTCTAATCCCTCAACCCTAATCAGGATATTTTGACCCAATGACCCTTTTGTCCTTATTACAACTCTTTATTCACCCTTGTCTACCCTTTTCTCTTACTTATAATACTTAAAGTATTATATATATAACATAAGTATATAAAAACCTCATTTACCCCCAAAAATTCAATTAATCCCTCAACGTATTTTATTTTCCTTATTTTTAATTTAATAAGAAAAATTAATAATTATAAAAAAATGAAACGGGTATTACAGTTTGTGTGCGCAAGATATGGGTTGAGTTTGTTTTCTCCGTTGTTGGTGTGAGATGTGATTCTATTCAGATGTAGTCGTCCAACTTCATCAATCTCACTTTGGAATTATTGTGCTCTATTCCTTTCATCCTTTTTTTGCTCAGTTGCGGTGAGTTCCGACGACATAACTAATACCACGACTACGGTATCTATTTTAATGAATGATACGAAGGTTATGGGGTCTCTATTTTTTGAAGTGGGGATTGTAGTTGCAGCATCGCCACAATTAACGAGAAAGTGTCGATATTGATTCTCTTCTCATGTTTGGGCAATTTGTTTTGGAGTTGAGCATAATGTTCATCTTTAAAACCAATTTAGATTGCTAATTTTTAGCTTATTTATAGGTTGCCTAATCTCTCATGAGAGTGATATATGAGAATATTTATTGTGTTACTTCATTGAAGCTTTGTCTTGAGATATGGGGTATATGCCATTTGTAAACATATATATTCGATTATACTCTCTTTAATTTCAAGCTAATTTACCCCCCAAAAATCATCAAATTTGCTCGATCATAACATAACTTTAAATTGAACATAACAGATATAGTAAATCCTCCTACAAACAAACACTAGGTTTGCAAAAACTCCCATAATAATCAGTTCCAAATGGAAAGGTGGAAGTTTCAAGAGCTATGCCAATAACAAGGCCTTACAATTTATTTTGGTCAAACTACTAATAGCAGAGCTTCTATCATATTCTCCCTTCCAACACTCCACTCTTCCACCACAACAAACACCACTCCCCCGTCCTCACTTCTCCCCCTCCGTTATCTCGCCGGAATCCTCAATCACAACCGTTGCCGAAGTCGTCCCGCCATCGGACCCCATCTTTTCCATCTCCTTAACCACACTATACCCATCCACAACCTTTCCAAACACCACATGCTTTCCGTCAAGCCATGATGTCTTATCAGTGCAAATGAAGAACTGTGATCCATTAGTGTTAGGCCCGGAATTTGCCATCGAAAGAATACCGGGACCCGTATGCCTCAGATTGAAGTTTTCATCTGCAAATTTCTGTCCGTAGATGGATTCCCCGCCAGTGCCATTACCCCTCGTGAAATCGCCACCCTGACACATGAAGCTGGGGATTATGCGATGAAACGAAGAACCCTTGTAATGCAATGGCTTCCCTGCTTTGCCAATGCCTTTCTCACCGGTGCAGAGGGCACGGAAGTTTTCAGCAGTTTTAGGGGTGGTATCAGCAAATAGTTCCATTACAATTCTTCCAGCTTTCATCTTTCCTATCAGTATGTCGAAGAAGACTTTTGGGTTCGACATTTTTCTTGATTTATCTGAAAATTAAAAATGGAAACTTGGGGTCCAATACAAGGGACTGCACCCAAACCAACAATACATTAGTGACATACAAAAAACTAACCGTCGGCATAGTTCTGAAAATACAAGTTGAAAAATAACAGAATTTTAAAAAGTTCAAAGGGGCTAATCATTCCTTGTTTTGATTGATCTCATCTTTACTTGGGACAAAGATCTCAGAAGTTAGCGTAGAATCAATACAAATATAAATAAGTCTACAAATCTGTTCGATTTACTCTCTTACTCCATGTAAAAGAAAAGAGAAGAAGTGAGACATTACAAAGAAAATATGAATTGTATACACTTTGTTTAAGGAGAGTGTTTTTCAAGTTTACAATGTGAGACAAATATACAAATACACAAATCATATATACTATACACTAAGAGTTCCCCTGAAACTCAAAGTGGAAAAATGAAGATCAACTTGAGTTTGAAAACTAGATATTAAAATAGCCCAGAAGGATGTGCATTGGTAAATATATCAGCAATTTGATCGGTAGAAGAAATTGATAATAGTCTAATGATGCCAGATCAGATGATGACGCACAAAGTGAGAGTCAATTTCAATGTGTTTCGTGTGTTCATGGATGACATCATTGTGAGCAATCTCGATAGCATTTTGAATATTACAACTAATGATATTAGCAGGAGAATGAGTGACACGTATATCTTCAAGTAACCAGAAAAGTCAGAAAAGTTCATGAGTTGCATTAGCAAAAACACGATATTCAGCTTTTGTACTCAATCGAGCAATGACGGTTTGTTTCTTGTTGCGTCGAGAAATAAAGGAATCACCAAGAAAAAAATAATACTCAATGGTGGATCGACAATCAGTGGGGTCACCGGCCCAATCTACATCTGAGTAGGCACAAAACTCAAATGAAGAATGAGCAAAGAAATGAATACCATGAAATAGAGTCCCCTTGATGTACCTAAGAATGCAAAGAACGGTGGCATAGTGTGGTAAGCAAGAAGCGGAGAGAAACTGGCTGACTATATGGATAGCATGTGCAATATCAGGTCGAGTAACTGTGAGATAAACAAGACTCCCAACCAGTTATCTATATAGGATAGGATAATCGAGAGATGTGTCATCCATAGGTCTAAGCTTAGAGTTGGGCTGGAGTGGAGTGGTGCAGGTTTGGGAGTTTGTGAGTCCTACACAAGTGAGAAGATCAGAAGCATACTTGGCCTAAAAAAGTATCCCGCAGAACTAGAAGTGATCTCGAGTCCCAAAAAGTAATTGAGCTTCCCAAAATCTTTCATCTCAATATACTGACTGAGATATATCTTGAGATCTGAGATGTTCGTCAAGTCATTCCTTGTAATAATCATGACATTCAAATAGTGGAGCAAAAGTATAATACCATGGTCTGTCTTTCGGATAAATAGGGCAGAATCATAAGGGCTGGAAGTGAACCCGAAGTCTCCAATGATGGTGTTGAACTTCGCAAACCAAGCCCGAGGAACTTGCTTGAGGCCATAGAGAGCCTTGCAAAATTTGCAGACTTGATGAAGACATGTAGAATAACCAAGAGGATGTCGCATATAAACTTCGTCTGTAAGGTCACCATTGACAAATGCATTCTTCACATCCATCTAAAATAATTCCTAATGGCGAGCAGCAGCAACTGCAATTAGGCTGCAAACTGAAGTGAGACGTGAAACTGAGGCAAACATCTCCTCATAATCATTGTCCTAAAAGGCTCCGCCTAGGCGATAGTGAGTTAAGATATAGCTTTATCGTATCTCATCAATGTTTTCTTATAGCATAATTCGCCAGAATAATTGTCGGCTACACCGAAAAGTGAAGATTCCAAGTTGCCTCCGGAGAAAACCAGATGAATCGATCAACAAACTTTCTCAAATCTATTGAAGCTCACTCCCTCTCGTCCACCTAGATGCTAGGCGGTAGTGGTCTGTCGCGACTAAAAAGAAATATCATGGCTCTGTTTGATGACATTTTCGTTTACTGTTTTTTGTTTTTAAAAGTTTTGGAAATATTTCAGATAAACATGTTTGTGTCAGTGTTTTTGTTTTTTAAATTGATAAACGTTTTCAAGAATTTTTGAAAATTCTAAAAACTAATGTTTTCACTGTTTTTGTAAACAATTTTCAAAATCATCACCACAACCACCATCACAACTCCACCACCACCACTGCCACTCCAACATTGTTACTCCATCACCACAACGAATCATCCACCACCACCACCGCTATCGCCGCCACTCCACCACCACTATTGCCAATATACCACCACTACCACCACCGTCACAACTCCACCTCCACCACCACTGCCACTGCCTTCACTCTACCATTACCACCACCACCACCACCACCATCACTCCACCATTACCATTGCAACTCCATCACCGCCACCATTGTCGGCATTCCACCATCACCACTGCCACTCCAGCATCGCCACCACCGCCGCCACTCCACCATCACCATTGTCACTCTATCACCACCACCACCGTCGACACTCCACCACCACCGCTGCCTCCACAACTACAGCTCCACCACCATTGTCACTCCACCACTACCACCAACGTTGTCGTCACTCCACCTCCATCGCCGCTGTCGTCACTCCACCACTATGCCAACGTCACTCTATCACCATCACTGTTGTCACTCCGCCACCAACACTGCCGCCACAACTACAACTCCACTGCCACCACTATCCCCAATCCACCACAACTCATCGACCACCACTGCCACTCCCCAACTCCATCACCACCATCATCAGTGTCTCCACTTCACCACCACCGTTGCCGCTACACATAGTTATCATAATCGTACGATTCGCGATTCGAATCGCACGATTCAATTCGATTCAATGGTCGAGCAATACGAATCGAAGGTGTGAATCGCAACTTGTCATGAATCATGAAGTGAATCGGACGAATCGCATCTGAATCGCGCGAATCGTATGAATCATTCGATTCACTTCGATACAGTACTGAGTTGGATCTGGACCGGGTCATCCAATATGGGTTGGGTTTTGGGTAAAACTGGGTTTCCTTTTAATTATATCAACAGTTGTATCGTTCTCTAATCCTAAACCAAACCCACGAACGCTTTGCATTTCTTGCCTCTACATCGCCTCTCTCTCTCTCCTCTACATCGCCTCTCTCGAACCCACGAACCCACGAACGCTCTGTTCACTGCACAATTCGTTTGGATTGCAGGTGTGTTTTACCTTTTCATTAATATTTTGTGTAACATTTTTTAGAATTGATATGGGAAAGAAGGGAAAATAAATTGAGGATACTACATGGGATCATTGTGCTCGTGTTAGTGATAATAATAGGATGCATTTGACATTAATTGTGTTTGAACTTTGAATTATCCTTTTTTGTAAGCGGCGTGCAAGTACGTATTGGACTATAATATTAAGCCGAGTATGTTATTGTAGGCCTTATGAATCATGATTATAGGTAATAATCATCAATTTATCTTTTTATACATAAGTTTGCTTAAAATATGCATTTTTTATATATTTTAGAAATTGTGACTGAATCAGAGCGATTCGCGATTCGCAATCCGCGATCCGCGGACCATTTTGATTCACGATTCAATTCATGATTTGGCAACTATGCCGCTGCCACCACTCCACCACCACCATCATCACTCTACCACCCCGACTCCACCATAGGTTAAAAATAATAATAAAAATCAACAAGTAACAAACATGTTTTCATCTTATTTTTGTTTTTACTATTTTCACAATAGATGACACCAAACATGTTTATGATTTTGTTTTCATCTACAAAAAAAAGTTTTCAGTTTTTTAGAAACTAAAAATTGGAAACTAGAAACTTAGCGAAACGAAGTCCATATACTGGATATTCAAACACAACCTTAAGTCACAAATATTATATATTTGATGTTATAGAAAATTTTCATGCATTATTCTTTGTTGTATTAGTAAATATTAATTCTTTTAATAAATAAATAATTGCCTAGTCCCCGACTAGATCTCTGCCTAGGTCCCTAGGTGTTAGGCCTCCCTCGCCCGCTCGCCTAGCACCTAGCACCTTTTAGAACATTGCCCATAATCAATTCCATACTCCTGTGTAAAACCTTTGGCTACGAGACGGGCCTTGTAGCAATCAATGGAACCATCACAGTGAGTTTATTTTGTAAGCACACTTGCAGCCCATAGCATGCTTGCCACTAGGGAGATCTACTAAATCCCATGTGTGATTCTAATCTAGTGCCTACAATTCATCATCCATTGCATTCTTCCAAAGAGGATTAGAGTTGGCCTCACAATAAGACTGAGGTTCATGTTGCGAGAGAATAGTAAAAAATAAAACATAATCACGAAGACGAACAGATTGGGTTTTGACACAGTCACTACGTCTAAGGGGATCAGGGGTTGGTGCATAACCATTAGACGGAGTAGATAGCTCAAAAGAGGGATTAAGAGTTGGTGCAAAACAATCATAAAGAGTACATATCTCAAGAGAGGTTGCGGTGGACAACTCAAATGAGGTACACATAATGGATGAACACATTGTATCTGAAGAAGTGACAGGAGGAACTGATATAGTTGTTGAATCTGAAAAGAGAGTAGTATTTGTGTCATGGATGTCAGGAAATAGATCGATAAAAGGATCAGTGAAGAAAGAAGGTGTACTGGAGAGGGATAGATGGAATTTGGACATAGCAGAGAATATTTTGTGTTTCCAAAAGACAATATGTCAGGACACACGAAGACGTTTGGAGTAAGGATCCCAACACCTATAGCCTTTATGTTCAATACCATAGCCCAAGAAGCAACAGAGACATGCACGAGGTTCTAATTTGGTGCACTCATGAGGCTATAGTAAGACAAAACATATAAAACCAAAGATTTTAAGAGTAATATATGTAGAAGGATAACCATATAAGCGCTCATAGGGTGATAGATTTGCAGTAAGGAGAGAAGGAACACAATTCATAATATAAACAACTGTGAGAGCAACTTCGCCCCAAAAACGTCAAGAGAAAGATACACTATTGAGGAGGGCACGAACAATGTTCATGATATGTCTATGCTTGCGCTCAGCATGCCCATTTTGTTGCGAAGTGTCAGGGCATTAACGATGAGGAAGAGTGACATGATGGCAAAGGAAACTGAGAATACGAGAATCTTTATATTCTGCATTATTGCCAGCACAAAATACTTTGATATTACGAGAGAATTGAGTTTTGACCAGGTTTTCAAAATCAAAGTATAGTTGTGGTATCTCTGACCGATTGTAAAACAAGTATATCCAAATATAGCGAGAGCCATCATCAACAAAGATAATATAGTATCTATATCCGCCCATAGTTGAGGTAGGAGAGGGTCCCCAAACATTAAAATGGATCAAGTCAAAAGGTTTCTAAGAAATAGAATCACTTGTATTAAATGGTAATACTGATCGTTTGATGAGTTGACAAGATAAACAATCAAAAGGCTCATTATTAACAGACCCTAAGTGATCACTAGATACTAAAGTTTGTAAACAACCAGTAGAGGCATGACCTAGGCGAGAATGCAAAAGACTGAGGGAGGAGGCAGAGGATACAGATGCAACTGTCTGAAAAGATGGAGTTAAGCGAGAAGGAATGTGGAGGTTGATAAACTCAAAGAGACGACTAACCTTACAGCATGTCCCAACTATTTTTCATGTCGTTGGATCCTGAACATAACAGCTAGAAGAAGAGAAGATGACATTTAGTCCAAGTTCACATAGTTGACTAGCAGATATAAAGTTTAAAGTGAGTTTGGGAATAAAATGGTTATCAGGAAGAGATGCATAAGATGTGGATACTATCCCTATATGGTTGACCGACATACGTGAGCCATCGGCAGTATGAATCACAAGTGTATGATGAGCACAATGTTGGGTAGAGAAAATAGAAGGATCGGAGGTCATGTGATTACAACAAGCGGAATCAAAAAACCAGAATGAGATTACTGGAGTGACTGACATAATAGTGGATGGTGAGGTACCAGACTGGGTAATGACATGTTTGATGAGATCCTCCATAGTGTAAGAAACACTTAAAGAAGACAAATTGGACGAATTGATGAAAGAATGACAAATGCAACGATAGTTTGAATGGCGGCTATAGAGAGGATACCACAAGAAATTTTTTTGATATGAAGGATCTACTAATAATGGCAATCACAGAGCATACTCAACTCTTAATAGACCAGAATTATACAAGAAGTATTTCTGGTGTGAAAGATCAACTAATAGTGGCAGTCACAGAGAATACTCAACTCTTGAGAGCAAAAACGACTACAACAATAATGGCTCTGATACAATGTAAAAGAAAAGAGAGGAAGTGAGACAATACAAAGATAATAAAAATTGTATTGAATGGCGTGATTTGTTTACATGAGGGATACCATATTTATACACTTAGTCTAAGGAAAATATTTCCAATGTGGGACAAATACACAAATGCACAAATCATATATACACTAACACTCTAAAATGCCCACTCTCAAAGGTTTCAATTAAAGGGGAAAATTTACAACGGTTGGCATTTAACAATGAGGCTTGGAGAATAGAACAAACAAAGAAGTGTTATCACATACCCACTATGCCAAGAAAATTATATGGATAAAATTAACAAAACATAATTGAGCCTCACATATATTATAGGCTATGTTATATGAAATTCTCAAAGTTTCTAAACTACCAAAGGGGACACTGAACACTTGAGTAGGTGTGTGATCTAAATCACATAATGCGTACGTATTAGCATGCGCATGAGCACGGGAACGAAAGCATCTTTCAAAAACATCCCAAATTACTAAAAGTCGTGAGAGCAATGATTGAGAACGCCAGTGTAGAGGATTGAAATAGGGAGCGAAGGATCCAACTGCGGGATTATGTGAAAAAGTATGATATATGTGTCTGATGTATTAAGTTCAACAGTCACCTATAAAGCATACTCAATAATCCATTCAAGAAATAAGACTCATACTACACCAAGAAAGTTCTATCTCGCTCTTGAAAGGATGAGTTGGAATCAAATTCTAACAAATGATTCCTATGGTTCAGGAGTCAGGTGTCCTTCGATATAAGAATACAATCAATCAAACAGCCAAATACATACAAATACAAGATATCTGCACCTACGTTCATAGAACATAGAGCATACAGAAAATTAACGAACGTGATGTGGAAGCATCTAAATCATGGATTATTTTTTTATGAATAGGGAATGATTATAGGCTCCACCAACAAGAATAGAACATTGTCCCAGAATCATTTCGTGAAAATTAACTCTACTTCATATTTCTAGAAGTCTTTGGGATGTTGCCCTTTTTAAAATTTTGAATAACCCCAGAATCGGCCCTAAGCCAGGTCAATTGAATTCACATGGAAAAGCAAACTGTGGCGCACGAAACCACCGCAAGACCCATGCACCAAGTGAATCGAGCATTTCCAATCGAAGTTGAACAACTCAGGGTCTCAATGACTACCTTTACCACCAATATATCTATCGTATAGGTTTGGATTGGGTCTCGTTGAGGTAACATAACCAAGTTTACCGCCAAAGACTACGACACCCATATGGAGGAGTTATGGTCAGAAGTTCAAGCCTCAAGATGCAGAGCAACAATCAAATATTCTTACGCTCCTCGAGACTACTCCATTGGCTTAGATGTGGTTTAGACCGGACAACTCCCTGGCATGTGCAGGACAGAGACGACAGAGACTGCATATATCCATGTCCAAAACAAAACACCATAATCCAAGTCCAAATATTTTCCCCTTTTGTTGAAATTGGCAAAATAATGGAATGTTTGACAGGTCTAAACATTTTCATGGAATGTTATACTAACTCTATAAGGGTCAATGAAATGCCTAAAGTCTCGACCAATCCAATGGTCTCAACTCCAGTGAAATACACGGTGTGTCAAAACACGCACCTCAAATATAATTCCTCCCCACCAAAATTTTTAACGCCACAAAATTCCCATCGAAACAAGAAATCCAAAAGAGTGATACTTACCCAAAACAAAAGGAACAAAAGAAACAAAGGATAATTAACCATATCTCAGTCACTGACGGCTATAGATCCTTCCGCAAAAGAGGTAAACAGGGACATTCATCCATGCATACAAAATTCCAGGGGGAGCTGAAATTGAATGAAATAGAGTTTACCTCGGTGTGAAATTCGAAATGGGTAGGTATAGAAAGACGGGTTAGGGTTTTACGATGTGCATATTTATATGGGCAGAGAGTTTGGGTTTTAGGCTTCCATTTTGAACTTTTACACTATCTTCCTCTATTTTTTAGAGCAAATTCAATGGGGATGGAAAATAAAGGGATGGATAATTATTTTAATGTAAAAAAGTGATTAAAAATTCGTTAGATAAAAAATATGACTCTCTCATGTCCAATCGTGGAATGGAAAAATTAGATGGATACACGTCCGTGTATGTACACGACCTCATACACTCCCCTATGGGGGCACACAAGATGCTCAAAATAAAAATTTTATTTTGGGGTTTTATTTAAAATATTATTTTAAGAAATACTGCAAAAAATCAATTCAATCGGATGAAAATGTAATTTTTGTAATTTTCTGACATAAACGGTCAGGTAATCGGAAATTATATTTTTATCCTATTGAGCTAATTATTTACATGATTGGTTAAAATAATATTTTAAATAAAACCCCGAAATAAAATTTTGATTTTGAATATCGTGTGAGCCCTACACTGGACCGTGTATTTTACATCACATGCTCCATTTTGCATCCCAGGCTCCATTTTTACATCTCAGAAGATACATTATGCATTTTACATCTCCCATTTCCATCTCTGTTGGAGACACTCATTTTGCAAATGAGATGCAAAAATGAGATGCATCTCCCATTTGCATCACCATTGAACTTGCTCTTAGAAAGTTTAAATCTCAACCCAACGTATCCAATGTTTTCAAAACAAAAAACCTACTCGCATACACTTTTGTGCACATAATCCGCACACAAATTATGTGCGGAGCACTGCGGAGTCCGTACGGAAAATTTAACTTCAGAATTTTGTTAAAAATATTATTTTTTGTTATCCTGTAAAAAATTAGTTCAATTGAATAATATTTAAAAATTTTGTAATCGTTTGAATTTTTATCCTGAAAAACTGAGAAAATTTGTCAATGAAAATTCAAACGATTAAGGAAATCTATTATACAAAACACAAAGTTGTCTCAGTCATATTTAAAGTGTCTCAGTCATATCTTTTCGCAACGTCAAATTTGATACACAATCTATTATACAAAAAATAAAGGTTTGAGTCCCACATATTTTTTATACACATTTTTATACATACATTATCAACACATTTTTCACACATTTATTATATTTATTATACAAAATATCTCGGTATGGGCTCCACATATTTTTCATTCACATTTTAATATATATTTTTATATATATATTCTCTATACATTTTTCATAC